>JAAAQI020173223.1:0-23401 GCA_011800005.2 Stichodactyla mertensii
CCTTTGCAATTTTATAGCTTTATAGTTTTTACAATATATATCTAGTTTTGAGGTCCTTTTTGAAAACCATACTTTTTATGAAAAAGTTTCCTCAATAAAGATGATTATAAAAAAAAAAAAAATTAAAATTAATATTATTTATCATTAATATAATAATGTAAAACGACCTACTGCAACGAGTATAGGCGTACGTTTTCGTAATCACCAAATTGAAAATCCAGTTGTCAAATATGGAAAATTTTAGGGAGTTTTGACAGATTGCCAAAGTCTTCTTTCAGTGTGAGCGGAGTGGACCGCTCTTTAGTTTGGGCGTAATGTTTTCCCATTTCAGATCACTTTTCATCCTCTTGGGAATATGATTATTTCGTTAAGGTTCATACATAGTAACGTATCTTCTCATTCCTTTACGCCCAAACTAAACAGGTTCATTCGTGACCACAGATCCCAGAATGAATTAAAAGCGCGCGTTTGCATTGGTGAAGTAGGGGAACGGTCTATTGCCCCTAACGTCTACGACCATATTTTGAAAATTCATTCTCCATAACGTTTCCGATAATATTGTTCATTTTTATTGGATGTGCAATCGAGTAATAAAAGATTCAAGATCTAGAAATGCAAATGAGAGACGTCAACGGGGTGTTAATTATAAATACAAAAACAGGCTAAAGTAAATTACGTAATGTTTCAAAGCATTAGAGTGATTTCCTTCGACCATGAAAAAAAAGGCAAACTAATAGTTAGTAGTCGACTCTAAACCTATTGTTTTCTTTTGTTCTTTATCTGAGCACAAACTATATAGTCATTTTTTCTTTCACGGTCGACGGAAAATCACTCTATCCTCAGTTGGCCAAATCACTTCGTAGGATTTGTCTTAGGATGTAATTTTGTGGACGATTCTGTCCCCCTCATAAACAGGCCGTAATTTAATATGTTTTTGTTTTTGTTTTTGTTTTGTTTTATTTCGGGTCATTCCTTAGATTCTCGCAGTTATGATACAAAGGAAAAATAAACAAATAAATCTTAACGTTCTGAGCCTGAGTCTATCCCAGAGATACCACAACTATGATTCTTTTATGCTAACCGATGTTCAATATGACCAATAGAACTAACATTATTATATGTTTTTTATTCCAGGGCCCACCAGGACCGGTTGGAATGCGTGGACCAAGAGGGCTTGCTGGAAAGAGGGTAAATTGGCCGATTTGTTTTTTCCCATCTTTTTACTTTTATGCTTTTCCACTTCCCTTTGCTTACTATTGAACTGACTTTCCGAGTCCATATGCGCGCGCATAATAACTGCTGAATTACCATGGTAACCTTGGAAATTTTGCCATAGAAAAAGATTGAGGGACTATAAAAGTTTTGTTCTTCAACAGGGCAAAACCTTAAAATTTTGCACGGTTTTTATTCATACAAAAGACGTTACAATTATGGCACTCGTTTATACAGCTACTTCAAAAAAGGTTGACGGAGCCGACGGCGAATGGCAATCGGCGATTGGCGATTGCACGACCAAAAAGAACTGTGGAGCAATAAGAATTTCTTCATATTCATTTCTTAAATACCTAAAGGTCTTTGCTGAATAGTACAGGCATGGTTTAGGTATTTAAGAAATGATTATGAAGAAATCCCCACAGTTCCTTTTGGTCGTGCAGTGGCCAGTTACCGATCGCCATTCGTTTTCGCCCCGTTTTCGTCCCCCTTTTTGATATAGCTGTATATTTTATTTATTTGTTTGATTGTTTATCGGATTTATTTTTTAACGCGAGGGTCCATGCAAAACCAAAAGAAAATTAGAAACCGGAGAAAGCCATTTTAGTCGCATCGCACAATGCTTTTTAGTTATCCCGAGATAAGTATCAAGGAGGGAGATGACACTTGACAGTTGCAACTAAGCAATGATAAACTTATGGCTCTCTGTGTTTAACGTCTCTAGATGAGACGGTACTGCCATTTTACGTTGTTATCTGAGCCACTCTGAAGGTCTAACCATTTGCAGATATATTTTAGACTAAAGGCAGCACCTTCTCCTCAGTTATTTTAAGACCCTGATGTTGGTTCGGCCGGGACTTGAACTTACGACCTCCAACACAACAGTCCGATGTTCTACCGACTGAGTGTTCGTTATTGTTTTAGCCAATCAGAAAACAGTATTATTGATTTGCACAGAGCCCCTCGTTTCTTGGCGGGACCAAAAGGAACGAAAATGTCGAAGTTTAAAGACCGAGCTGAAAAATTCTGAAAGTACTTCCTTTGAATCACTGAATAATGTATTTCTTTGATTTGTAGGGTCCCCCCGGTAATGATGGATTGAGAGGAGCTGCTGGAGCACCCGGACCAAAGGTAACAAACCAAACGAGAATATGATAGGTTCAAGGTTAACCGAATAGCTCATCACTTCCGTGTTCTCGAAAAAGATGCATGAAGGCGAGGCTTCGTGCGAAAGTACGCTTCGTAGCGCGACTGACTTGTTCTGTTGTCAGCCTTTTCTCTATGACTTGTTCGCGCTTCACTCGTAAAGATGAACTTTTCTAAAGAACAGAAAAGTCTAAGAAATGTCAGTCGTTTCGAACACCAAGCGTGATTTATCACGAAGGGTCGCGTTTATGCATCTTTTTCGACAACTCGAATGTGGGCTATTACATTTTATTATATCCACATCCACTGGATATGAGCAATCGCGCGCTCTGATTGGCTCCTCTACTACTAGGATATCAGCTCATATCCCGTGAGTAGAGAAGTAAACAAAATGGCGGAGCGTTTCGCCGACGTTATTTCGCTTTTTAAACTTGAAAATAATTAAAATTCTGCATTTCTCACAATCCAGTGGATGCGGGTATAATAAAACAATTATTCCACTCAATCTCATCGTACATGGCTAATGAGCTCATGTACGACTCGATTTCGTGGAATAATTGTTAAATGGCGGCCAGACATTCTTGCGTGCTTTGAAATGAACTCATATCTTATACGCCTTTCTCAATATTTATGGTAATTAGTGGTTTGTGCATGGCATTGAGGCTTAGTACGCATAGATCTAAACATTGTTACGTCCTTGTCCAGTGATTTTTCTTGGCACTTATCTTTTTTATTTCGTATTTCTCTTCTTTTGTGGAAGAGAGTTCTTGCAATAAAATTATCTAAGAATAGCTAAATTTACGCAAGTATTAGTCGTATTAGTTAGGAGAAGAAGAGAATAGAGCTAACCAATAGCCAGTTAGATTAGAAAAAGTTATTTTATCAGGAATTTGATTCCATAATTGAACACCAATAAAAAATAGGAGTTCTTTGGTAAATAAATTTGGTTCTGGAATGGACCTTCACTGATTGCTTTGACCACATAACAGTGAAAAGCTTCAAGTCGAGGTCGGAGTAGATAATGTATCCATTACTCGCATTTTGTCTACTTCAACCTCGACTTTTCTTTGTTGTGTGCTTAGATTTTTTTTGATCGAAAATTGCTATTTAGAAATTATAAAGGAATTGCTTTACTGAAGAGACAGAATCATATACAAAATTGTATTCATAAATAAGAATATTTGTCATAAAAAAACTTTATGTAAATAGCCTGTACATTTTTGCTTTTTTAAATTATTGAATTTTATTTTATTTCAGGGTGATCGGGGTCTTGATGGAATTCCTGGTCTTCCAGGCCACAAAGGACCACGGGTAACTAAAATATGATGATAATATAATTTATAAAGAGACACTTCAGAACCTTGTAAACAGCGCAAATAAAAATAATACTGAAAAGTTTATATAATGCTTTCTTACGAGCCACAAAACATTTCGTTTTGGCTCATGACGTTTCTCACGTGGCAGCCATATTGATTCCCATGAGACTAAAAAACCTTTGTTTATGCCCAGCTAAACTCGTTCTGAAGTGCTTGAATGCGAGGCTTGCTGGCCAAAAATGTATCGTTTCAGTCAACATGGCCGCCGCATGAAAAAGGTGTATTGCATCAAACTGATTGAGGGGCACTTTGCATGAACGGAATAGTTTTATACTGTGAATACGGTAGCTCTTTAACCTGTTGGTTGATATAGATAGGTATATACAAATGTGTTAACTTTGTTCTTTTTGTTCACAGGGTGTAGCTGGGCCGAGAGGGGACACTGGAGAAAAGGGAGAGCTTGGACAAAGGGTAGGTTTGATATTTGGTGCTCACATTTAGTTCTTCTTAGCAGGAGTTGTTGTACAGAATTCTGACTGCTGCAGATGGATTGTATCGAACATTTTTAATTTTGATTCAGTTCAGCGGGTTTTTTGAAAAAATGTACCCGGAAAGACGTCAAAACTCTCTCAGTATTTTTTGTTATTGTTGTTGTCAGGGAGATCGAGGAGAACCTGGTCCAGCTGGATTACCTGGTGAAAGGGTGCGTACAAATACAAGATTAGAGTTATTTCTAATTTAGCAATGTAGTCTTACCTTTGGTCTGATGTTGACTTTGTTGCATCAGGGACCCCAAGGAGAACCAGGTCCGAAGGGACCACCAGGATCACGTGGTATTGTGGTAAGCAAGAAAAACTTTTTTTTTTTATCATGCCGATAAAGTCTTTTTAAATTAGCAAAACCAAGAAATCATTCTTATGAGGCAAAGTTATAATGTATTTACTTTTATTTTTCGTTGTGTAGGGTGCTCGCGGTGAACGTGGACCCCCCGGGCCTACTGGTGCTCCGGTAAGTCAGTACGTGACTCTAATTCACGTAGGTGATAAACAGACCAAGTTTCTTTGAGAAATATAGACTGTAAGTGTCTGAGAAATTCTTGGCTGCGCCTCATGAGCTATTGACTCGTGGCTTATTTGGGCTCCGGGTCTAATTGTTAATTGTGTGTATTTTAGAGAAAAGGCAGCACTTTCTCCTCAGTTATTGTAAGACCTTGAGTACTGGTCCGTCCAGGGCTCAAACCCACGACCCCCCGCACGACAGACCGATGCTCAACCAACAGACGACCCTTTGTGACGTCATGTTATGTTTTGGTACCAGAAAGTTAATTGAACCTCAAAAGCATGTGCTGTTTTACAGAACACTTCTATTCTTACAATACATATACGACGTTCTTACCTTTCGGTAATGATAAGAAAATTTTGGGAGAAATGCTAGTCAGTTGAATTTTAATATCTCGAACGTGGCCTATTAATCCACACTTCACTGAACTTTGCTTCTTAGAATCCTTGTTTGTTAAGACACTGCATGCCTAAACTTGAACCGGATCAGTGACAGCGAACGCTATATTAGATAAACTATATTTTGATTCGACAGCAGTCGTTTATAACACATAACGTAATGTTTCTTTTAGGGACCAGTCGGAGCACCTGGTATTCAAGGTATCCAAGGCATGCGAGGACCACCGGTAAATATTAAATCCTCTAGGGGGGGAGGGGTCAGTATTTTCATGTCCCTTCCTCTATAACTAACTATAGAGATTTTGTTGGCTTATTGTTTCTTTTTATTATTATTATTATTAATTAATTAATTTTTTTTATTAATTTATTTATATGTATAATATACTCTTGTTTCACACTTTTATTCACCCATTTTGTTATTCTTTTGAATGGCCAAGGATTTTCGAGCGTTTAGAAATATTTACTTCACGCGCGGTTTCATTGAGACACACAGCGACCTAAGGGATTTGTAGTCAAAAAGGCGTCATTATCAGGTTGTGATATTTCATCCGAGTACTAGTCAAGTTTTTTCACTGGGTGTCTTATTTACTTGAATGTCTTGATTCCTACAGGGCCCTCCCGGTATTCCAGGGCCCCCTGGCGGAAGTGGACCAAAGGTAACCCACCTTAGAGCAGATTTCGTATGACTGTGAAAAGGTCGCGGCACGGTCAGTGCCGTAAACGTGCCTTGCCGCGACCGTGATGTTTTCTATAATTTTGAAGTTCCTTGCCGCGCCTTGACCGTGTCCGCGCCGTGTTCGTGCCGCGACTTTTTCACAGTCATACGAAATCTGCTCCATGCACTGACTGTATGATATGTCATCTTTTTTATTCATTTCGTTTGTTTGTTTGTTTTTGTTTTGTTTTGCTTTGTTTTGTGTTTGTTTGTTTGTTTGTTTCCTTTTTGCTTTCCAGTGTCTTTATAGCTAATACGTTTATTATATCCGTAGGGTGATCCTGGTAAGATCGGTATGCCTGGCTTCCCTGGTGCTGACGGTCTTCCTGTAAGTATACTAACTTGTTATATTTTTCACCAATACTTAAGCGATTTTCAGTTAGGGACCTTTCCTTTATTGGGGTTGTGGCGTGGGGAAGTAGGGTTAGCGGCTTACCTTGAGAAGTCTTGTAGGGGGTTACTAAGTTGAAGAGAAAGTATGTCTGAAGTGCGCTGGTCTTATGATGGTTCTCTGCTCGTGGAATACATTTCGCACTGCCTGCTAAGTGCTAAGAGGACAGAGATTTAATTCTTTCTCACGCATGCTTAGACTTCTTTGTCATCGTTTGGTCTGAGTACTCCTGTTTCGATTTCTCTGTTACTCAGGGTTAGCCTCGTTTTTGTTTTGAATATTCACATGCCTCAGTGAAGGTCCGTGGAATTTCAAAGTGTTTGTATTGTTGAAGTTGTGCATTCTTTACTTCATTGTTGGTATTTGTTAATATTTTGACACTGAAATGAGGCTGACTCTGAGTAAATGAGTCTGTAATCAAGAAACACAGCGGTATTTGGCAAACTCGAAAAGGGTCTGTTTCAAATAACTTTTATGAGTAAAGACTGACTGTATTTTGCCAATTGTTAGGGATACCCAGGGATCGAAGGACCACCTGGACCCAAGGGGAACAGGGTAAGTGAGCTTAGAATTAAACCAGGATCCAGGATTTTAAAGGGGTGCACCTCCAGATTAAACCCCCTCCCCCCCTCTCCCACCATTTATGATCAGGACTCGTACACCAAAAGTAAATAACTTTAAGCCCATAATTGACTGTAAGTAGTTCATTTCAGGAGGGTGCACCCCTCCCCTGGATCTGTCCGTCCCTGAATCGGTTTCCGTATGACTTTCAAAATCTCACGGTATTGATGTATTATTTTGGACCCATTTGTGACTGTTTTTACCCCCTTTCCAGGGCTCAGCGGGACCAAGAGGACCTCAAGGATATCAAGGTCCTCCAGGGCCAAAGGTATAGAAAATCTTCCACTTGGTACCGACTATATAGGTGAAATATTGGCACTGTGATGTCACAACCATTTTACAGTTGAAGTAAGAAAATAGTGAACGCCTAGATATTTCTGGAAAGTTCGTTGAGTTTAACTACAACTCGAAAGAATATCTGAATATAACGAATTGCTTAACGGCTGAACCAGCTATGAGTGATGTAAAGAAATTTCGCAGTCTTACTAAAGTAAAATGCAGGTGTTTTTGTGACTTTTGTCGAAGTTCGAGAACTAAAATTTGATACGTACAAACCGAGACGGTTCCGATAGTTTCATATTTGTGGCTTCGTGTATAGCCCTCGATTTAAAAAAATAATAATTTGTCACGTGACACATCTTTTTCCCCCCTCCTTCCATTGGTCAGGGTAACCGTGGTAAGCGTGGATCAGCTGGAGCAAAGGGAGACGAGGTATGTGTGTTCTAAGTTTCGAACGAAAGATTTAACGAAAAACATTCATTGCATGACCTAGGTCTGCGATTTTTCTTTGTTGATACAATAATTCTTCGTTCAATTTCTTTCTGCAGGGAACGAGTGGATTTCCTGGAGAGAAAGGAGACGATGGACCAAGAGGAGAAGACGTGAGTCTAATAATATTCGTGATTTGTCTTTTTATTTCTTGATGGTGATGATGAAGAAGAAGTTGATGATAGTGATGATCATGATGATCATGATGGTGGTGATGGTGGTGATGATGATGGTGATGATGATGGTGATGATGGTGATGATGATGATGATGGTGGTGGTGGTGAGGATGATGATGATGATGATGATGATGATGATGATAAAGCTGCTGCTGCTGCTGCTGATGATGATGATGATGATGATGATTTACTCGATTCTTTCCAGGGAGCTGCAGGATCACCAGGACTGCCTGGTTCTGAAGGTGGAGAAGGGCCAAAGGTAAGCGAACTGGAAATTAGATATATATTTCCTCCCAAACCTTCAATGCCAAGGGAAATAAAAGGGTTCAATAACTATGATTATTTTCTTAATTTTATTCCTCTATTTTTTTCTGCCAGGGTCGAACCGGTTTGCCAGGACCACCTGGTATAACTGGACCACCAGGACCAAAGGTGAGTATCCCTTCCTTCCTTCTTCCTTCCATCCCTTATGACTTTCATTTGTTCGTTTATTTAACATTAATAACGACTATATTTATCATATAATAGCACTTTATCTCTTCCATCTTTTTATCCTCTTTCCTCAATTTCCTCAAGTCATTTCTCATTGCTTTATTAATATTCCTTAGGGTGAGCGTGGGCTGCCTGGTATGCCTGGTTACGCAGGACAAGCTGGATCAAAGGTATGTGATACTAATGTCCTCCACTCCACCTCTTTTGATTTGTCCATCTGTCTGTTCGTTTGCCTGTCTGTCTTTCTGTCTGTCCATCCACAGACCGATTAATTTTTAAACCCTTTTTTCATCATTTCCAATGACGTCATTCACTTTTCCACAGGGTGACCAAGGTGCTCCCGGTACAAGAGGACGCGATGGTCCCAAAGGATCAAGGGTAGGAACACAACATTTGTTATCTGCAATCTACGGGTTATTCAGTTTAATAGACCCTAACCCTAAAGACGTTTCATACTTTAACTACCACAATCCTTTGCAAAATCTCTCTTCAAATTCAAATGTTCAAACTCCTTTGAGAATACCAAGACAATAGTGAAAATTAGCATAACAAAAAAAGCTACCGAAAGAGATTCCTGGGAGTATAGGTATAAAGCGTAATTACTTGGGGACTACTGGAAGAGTCTACAGAGCACGCCGTTTATGTAATATATTCATAGAAATACAACGAACAGCGCATAATACAATGGATAGAACGACAACAGATTTTATGAATATATTACATCAACTGAGTGCTCTGTAGATTTTCCCGAGGTCTATTTCCAAAACCAATTGTGACTGTCTAGCTTTTTAAATGCTCCTCATCAGGGACAAAAAACCGAGCTTAAATGTACAAAGTGACCCAATTCGTGCCAAATTGTTTGCATATTCTTGTCAGTCAATGGTTCATATTCACTTGTACCCTTGGACTGGTACTACAGATGACTAAAACTCTATTGCATGTTCTATGTGAAGATGCGAAACGTCGAAACGTCGTGTTTCTTAAGTTTTTTAGGCTTTATGAGTTTTAATAGATTTTAAAACACTTTTAGCGTTGAATTTTTGCTTTAAAATTTATCCAAAATCACTTCTTATACGAATCCAAGAAAGGACATATTTTTATTTTAAATTTCATGATCTAAAACATGTCTTTTCTCTTGATTTCAGGGAGAACCAGGAAAGACCGGACCACGTGGTCCTCGTGGAAGAAGGGTAAGCAATAGATTTACAGATTTTAGGGCGTGTCCATCCCACTATCTTTTCTCTTTCATAAGCTGATATGTTTTACGATATATTAATCGATAAATCAATCAAATCGCTCATATTGTACGAGGACAACGCTATAGACTCCTTGCAGCAATTCGCAAAGCATTAAATTTGGAGGAAAAAATACTAGATTTTATTTTCCTGAGAATCGAGAGAATATTCCTTTGTCTTGTCCTCCGGTTTGAACTGCTTTGGGAATTGCTGCAAGGGTCTATTCATGGCTAGCAAAGCTGTACAGTCCTACCACGATCAAGCGGTGGAAGGAAGACGAGAACCCGGTGAAAACCCGAGCTTGAAGCACTAACAAACAACTCATTTAATATGTGATGGCAGCTCATAGGATGAAGCATTGAACCTACGGCAGATGACGCATTAACAACGCTATGGCATGCTTTTCCTGCTTCCAATGAATTCCTCAAACAAAAGTCCATACACAACACTAGCAGTATCACATCATTCCCAGTATTACGACATCTATTTTACAATATTTTCCCCATACACAAGTTTTAAACCGCTGAACTATGTTTTATCTCTATCACAGGGTCCCCGTGGAGAGAGAGGATCCCCTGGTACACCAGGTACACCCGGAAATAAGGTAAAATCTTACATGTTTCTTTTTTTTTTAATTAAAATTCTCGTTGCTGTCATATTTTCTAAATACTCTTCTTGTGTGTTTTCCTTAGGGTGCTGCAGGAGAGCCAGGCGTCCCCGGTGATCGTGGTCCAATGGTAAGTCTCTCATTTCACAAATTGCCCGAGGGGAAGGTGGAGCAGTTTTAAATTGGGGGGGGGGGGGGGGGGGGAAAGATAGTCATGAGAAAGGAACATGGACCGGGTTTTTACATTTTTGAATTTTTGACTCAATTTTCAACTTTTGATTGAAATCTGTACCTCCCCTCCCTCTCAGATTGATTTTTTGTGTGCAACCTCCCCCCACCCCAGCCTGTATTCTTGTTTTGCAAACACTCTCCCTAGGCAATGAACGCTTTAGCGAAAGACATGTACGAAGATATAAGAAGAAACTTCAACTAGAAACCTTTTGTTAAATTCTTCCAGCACGCCAGCTTTGATGTCAGGTGGTGCCTCTAATCTTTGTGACTTGACCCCGAGGGAAAGGAAGGATCTTGGTGCTGCTGGGATCACAGCTTTATGGGTTTTACAATTCTACTTGTGTACCCTCCAAGCTTGTTAATACTTGTTTCACTGTTCTTGGTTTTGTAGGGTGCTCCTGGTCCTCAAGGAGATCGCGGTCAATCTGGCCCAGCCGGAATGATGGTACGTCTATGGTACCCCTCGCATATTATCCCTGGTGGACAAATGTCTTCGGTCACGTGTCATTATATATTCTATGATATTTTATCTCTTTTATCTTATTCATTTTCAGGGACTTCCTGGACGACCAGGTCTACCTGGATTCCCTGGTCCTCGCGGAGAGACGGTAACTACATTGTTTGTATACAAGTGCTACAAGACGAGAAAAATAATCTGCTTTGGCTCATTTGCATTTAATTTGAGAGGCACTTTGCATGAAGACAATAGTTTTTCATTTCTACTAGGGAACTATTCCATGTGCAGTAAAGGTTAAGAAGCTTTTGTATTTATGCAAAATGCCTCTCAAAGTCGAGAAGAAGAAACCATTTAGTGAAAGTGTTAATCTTACCGAAAATATAATTTTTTTGTTGCGTGACCAGTGTCACTCATTCCATGTATTTCTATTTTTGTATGTCAATTTGACTTGATAGTCATATACTTTTATCACAAGCGGCCATGTTTATTGCCTTGAGAATCAAATTTTTTATTCCTATTCGTGAACTCGGCCTGAAGTATTTGAAGGCGAGACCACGCGTATTGTTTCAGCCAACATGGCCACCGCGTGATGAAGGTCTAAAATACTCGAACGAGTCAATTATGGTCCCGAGTAACTCTTCACTTGCCCCACTTCGTTCTGCAACGGGCAAGCAACGCCTACCTGTGTCCTAAAATGGCTATTAGTGTAATCAGTAATTTGACTCATTTCATGTTTTTTCACATTAGGGACCGCAAGGCAAGCCAGGACCTTCAGGTCCCCCAGGAATGCCAGGACCACGAGTAAGAACCTTTCTTCATAGAATTTTACATTAGACGTCACTAGTCTTAGCTTCAGATATACACCTATTTGAAAAAAAGATTGTCGGTCAGAGATCTGAAATCTGCAGAAATCCGAGAGCGAGGGAAATTGAGCGCACGAGTTGTGAATTCATTTCTAAATCAAGTTTTATTTGGAACGTAAGTTTGATCTTTTAGTAGTTTGCAATCCTTAAATAGCTAAATACGACACCACCTTTGAGCGCTGGCGGATTGTTTGGCTCATATTTCAGATCGCCGACCGACAGCCTTTTTGAAATAGGTGTGATATGTTTCAGATATTTGTATTTCTTCTTTTGCGTCAACAACTGCAGTAATCGTTGATTAAGATATAAGAACAGATTTCGTACGACTTTCGTACGACTCTCGTACGACTCACATCAGACATCCGCGTCGTAGTCGTGACGTGATCGAGCAGTGATCTTTCGCGTTATGATTGGTCTACAGAAGTACAATCACTTTTACAGTGTAGTACACTGAAGTACGGTGCCGCGTTGTCATGACGTTTTTCAGTCATGCGAAATTTACTGGAATAGCCTAGTGTATACCGCAGCTTAAATCACGTGACGCTTTCTTACTGGATGATTTCTCCCCCTGTTTTAGGGTCCACCTGGTGAGAAAGGACCTCAGGGACCTAAAGGAGACCAAGGACGAGCTGTAAGTAATATCATTTCGTTCTGATCTAGCAAAAAATGTCATTCCATTCTTAGCTAATGACTCCAAATGTAAAAGTGTCTCTGAATCACTAAATTGCTGGATCAGAAAAAATTTCTTAAAAGCGCGAAAAATATTTCATGCGACGTACTGGCGGAGCATGCGCATCTGCCCAGCTAATTTCTTGTCTTTTATTGACGTCATTTCATCATATGACAAATAAGGAAAACTGCTTGAATGATTGAGCATCAACCAACACTGTGTTTGCTCTTCAGTATTACCCCGCATTGACATTCTTTAGCCAAGTCCTTCCCGTCCTTTCGAAGTAAATAAAGGAACTACTATTTGAGGAAAAAGTTTTGTCTGTACAAGATATTTTAGTTTCGAGCTTTCAGCCAACGAAAGCCTTCTGCCTAAGCGTCCTGCCTAAGCTAAGCTAAGCTAAAAGGAAAGTCCGCGTCAAACACTATTCTTTATAGGATAAAATTGGGGCTTTTTATTTGTTTTAGAAAATATTTACGTAGTCTATGGTAACCATATATCTGTCAGAATTCTTGAACCTCATTGGTCGACCTTAACTATTACTAATGTTCGTTTCTGTTCTTTAGGGTGAGCCTGGCGAGCAAGGCGAGCAGGGAGAGCCTGGTAAAGACGGTAAAAAGGTCGGTCATCTTCTTTCTCATCGACAAAATGCGCATCTTAATTCTTCCTATATCGTTAATGCTTTGTTTCTATCATGTAGGGCGAGCCTGGTAAAGCAGGTGCCAACGGGAAAGACGGACTGCCGGTAGGTTTTGTATGGGCACTCTGCGGTGGAGACGAAATTTTGTAAATCAAACCATGAATAATGAGAAAACAAAGCTAGCGTGAGCGCGGTTTGGATATGTGAAGTATTATTGATGGTTTGAGGACCCATATAAAACATTTGAAAGAGTGCTTCATCGAACACTTTGAAGTCAAAGTTAAAAAAAGCTCAGCTGCGCCTCGTTAATTCAACCTTCATCTAAGTTTTTTGATATCGGATCCAACAGAGTTTCTGATCTATTACTTGATCTATTACTTTCCTGCATTGATCTATTACTTTCCACTGACATAACCATAACCTGATACACATGTTAAATATTTGGTTTTGGTTCATACAGGGTCCTTCAGGAAAGATAGGACCAAAAGGAGCCATGGGCCCACCGGTAAGTAAACAATAGGTGCCCGTATATCTTGGACAATGTATTGCAATCAGCCCTAACTATTTCTTTCAAATACTCACGCATGCGCTAATTATTTGACCGCTGTAAATTGTATTTCTTTTTCAGGGTCCAATGGGTCCAAAAGGAGTTGAAGGAGCCCCAGGATCGCCCGGCCAGCCTGTAAGTATACACGCATTACCTCACATTTCTTTTGGATCTGCCAAGGCGTTTTACCAAGTTGGGCTATTTTTAGAACAGCATTTCCCGCTTTAGATTCCTCTGGAGTTTGGGGTACTTATATAGCGCATTTCACAACTGTCTCAATGCGCTTTACAATCATTGTTCGTGGAGGACTTTACGGGCTGCATAAGGCGCCATAGGCAGCCGCGCAGCTTACAATCATTAGTGAATAATTAGTATTTTGGTATGTTATGCCTCCAATGCGTTGGGGTAGGCTGTTGAACCGGGAGACAATCCCCTAAAGTTTCTTGTGAAAGAGGTGTATATAGCCTGCGTTGCATCCGGAATTTTCTTCGTAAAGTCCGTCTGCGTATCAGCGCCAGAAAGCTTGTTCTGGACCCCCTGCGAATTGCGTGATTATATATAATAGATTTTGATTGGCTCTTAGCGATGCTCATTCTTACACGAACTCCTTTTGGATAATGCCATTAAAACCGGATGTGATCGTGCACAAGCGTACTATCGACAATATTCAAAATGGCGTCTTCTGGTGTGTTTAGTGATGATCTTTGGCAGAGAGCTTTTTTAGAAGTAAAAAATCAATTTGAAATAGAAAATGTTTTTCAGGAGCAACAAGATGCGATCAAAGCTTTTTTCGAAAAGGGGAAAGTCTTTGTTAACCTACCGACGGGCTACGGAAAGTCGCTCGCTTTTCAGTGTTTACCAATGGTAGCAGATGTTCTACATGAAAGACCTCGAGGAACTAGCGTTTTGGTAGTAATCTCTCCATTAAAATCCTTAATGGAAGATCAAGTGATGTCCCTGGGTAATTTAGGAATACCAGCGGTAGCCATCAGTAACGATACAGATGTCGAAATTATTCAGCAAGTAGTAAATGGAACATTCAGTATCGTATTTGGCTCACCCGAATGCTTTCTATCCACTGCAACATGGAGGGGTGTTTTGGAAAATCCTAGCTTTATAGAAATATTAATTGGATTTGCTATAGATGAAGTTCGATTTGTTTGTAGGTCCCTCGCACGAGCATTTTCCCCAAGGATTCTAGATCGTCTGGCAATCTTCGTTCGACATCTTTAGAAGGCCATTGCACTTTTACAGTAACAGGAATTGGGACTTGCTTTACTTCTTCATTACGATTATTGTCTTGGGTCTCTTCTGTTTTTGTTTTTGTTTTTTGTTTTTTCTTAAGGGGGACTTCACCGGTGATAGCAGGCAATTGGGACGCAAAACCCTACCTTCTTTCACGGGCGAAGAGGAAAATCTTAACGATTTCCTAGCATTGTAATTTTGCGAGGACTTTGCAGCAGCCGTCAAGCCATTCCTCGCTTCTTTCTCTGTGTTCTGTTCTTGTTTACTGTTGAAAAATATTTCAATTTCGAGGGTTTGCTTTATGAGGTTTCTTCTTTTCTTGAGCTTGTCAATACATTGTCGACACACGTACGAACTTGCTCGTTGCACTTCGAATTGCAGGGTTTGCACTTCTAGAATAGGGTTAAATTTTTTAGTTCCCTCTAAAAGAAAAACTTCGTAATTTTTTTCGATATTTCGATGGCACAGATTACAGATTTTTTTTGTTGTTTTGTGAAGGGGAAAGGTCATGCTACCTCACATGATAAGGAAAACTCCGCATCCCTCGTTTACATTTTCACGCCTGCACGATCACATCCGGTTTTAACGGCATTATCCAATAGGAGTTCGTGTAAGAATGAGTATCACTAAGAGCCAATCAAAATCTATTATATATAATCACGCAATTCGTGGGGGGTCCAGAACAAGCTTTCTGGCGCTGATACGCAGATGGACTTTATGAAGAAAATTCCGGATGCAACGCAGGCTAAGGTGTATAGTGCTTAAGGTAACTCCTGCATCCCATTATAAGTGTTATGAAATAGGATATTAGGCTGATAATACAATTATACAACAAATAACGTGTTGGCATCATTCATGTTCTGTGGTAGTTGACCTCTCCTTTCTCTTTCCTCGCAACAAATTCCTTCGAGTGCAATGACATCCCATCCCATTCCTGCAGTGTTAGCGGGTATAATTAGTCAGTTCATCTGATGACGTTTCTTTTGTGCAGGGACCAATGGGACCACGTGGTCCTTCTGGATTACCAGGCCCTCAGGGACCTAACGTAAGTACTTTTTGAAGTGTTTAAAAATATCTTCAAATTTGATTCCGAACAGCTAGTGTGATGTTTCTTGGGTATACAATTTTGCGATAGCGAGACTACAACGAATACATTCGTTTCGAGTATTCTTAAGATGTTGCTCTGTATTTGTTCATGAGACGAAGTTACCCAAGAAGTGCGCGCGCGTGAGTCCAACTGCTGACCTATAGCTGTGTCTTTCTGTATGTCATCTTCTGTTTCTGTGTTATTAGGGGCGACCTGGTCCACCTGGCGCCCCTGGAAGCAATGGAGAGAAAGGCAACAGGGTAGGTTTATAATTTATGTTGATGACAGTGATGATGATGATGATGATGATGATGATGATGATGATGACAGTAATTTTGTTGCTATTTGTAGATGTTGATGGCATTTTGTGCTTATAATTTCAATTATGATGTATGAATGACTTGTCACTTGTCATGCAAAACTTTCTTTATCCTTTTAACCTTTTGTTGTAAATTTGCACCTGTTTTCAAATTATATATATACTACTGCAATCTGTAAAACTATTTACACTGATGATGGCGTAAGTTACGCCGAAACATGTCTGCAAACAAATTAAAATTAAAAAATGTCGTCTTACTTATAAATTTATTGGCTTCGTTTTATCGTTGGTATTTATGAATATTTTGACACTGAAATGAGGCTAACCCTGCAAAAACGAGTCTTTAATCTAGACGTACAGCGGTATTTTGTGAATTTGAAAAAGGTGTAATATTTTCATTAAGTTCTATTTAAAATTATTCATCTTTACAAATTTTGATTTTATTCAATCTATATCTTTCCTCAATAAATAACAGCATATTTCGCATGGCTGTGAAAAGCTCGCGCCACGATCGGTGCCGTAAGCTTGCGTTGCCACTACCGTGATGTTTTCTAGAATTTTGAGGTGCCTTACCCTGACTTGACCGTGTCACGACCGTGTTCGTGCCACGACTTTTTCACAGTCATACGAAATCTGCTCTATTTAATCTTACAGGGTGAAGAAGGTCCACGTGGTGACCCAGGTCCAGCTGGAAAACCAGGAAAACCGGTACGCCTTATTATTTTTCAGTATAAACTTTCTTAGTGCTGTCTTATCGTTATTCCTTGTGGCTGTTTTATTTATTTATTTATTTCTTGTTCTTTTTTTAGGGCAAATCCGGTCCAGAGGGACCCCAAGGACCAGCTGGAGATGATGGAGAGAAGGTAAGGCGGTGAAATTGTGCACATTAGTATTTTATTCTCCAGCCCATAGTTCCAATGCTTCATATTTACTGTTACTACGACTGATAGGGCAAACATTTGATTTTATTGGGATATATACGGCACCAAAATCGATGTTGATCACTTAAAATAATATATTGTTTAGATAGATGTTATGCATCATAATGATAAATTTAAAATTGGCAGTAAAAGTTAGAAATTGAGAGGTTTATGATGTTACTCGTTGCATCTGCCATATTCCCTTCGTTTTGATTGGTGGAGTTAGAGACCGGCTTTTCTCGAGTTTGCGCGCTCATCCAAATCCAAGGAACTTGACGGGCAACGACACCTAAATGCAAGTTTTTATGTTAAGAATTGTCACACATTCTTATGAAATGTTTCAAAAAAAATAATAAATAAATAAATAAATAAATAAAATAAGATTGATTATTTTGGCTTTTAAATGTAAAATTTGCTTTATAAATTCATAGAATCTGCGTTTTTTAGATTAGTGGCCCGTCACGTTTGGATGCGCACGCAACCTTGAGAAAAAGGTCTATTGTTTGAGTGGATCCAGCAAGCAAAGCACGAGATGTTACATAAATGATCTGTAACTTTTTCCCTTTAGGGCGCACAAGGACCTCAAGGCCCATCGGGCAAGAAGGGAGACAGAGGACCCAAGGTGTGTTCCCCATACAAACATAACCAGCAAAACAACTTTTTTCATGATCATTAGATGTTTTCTTGTTGTTAGCTCCTACACTCTGCTATAAGGGATTTGACATAAATTGGAAGGCTGAATAAATGACGCCTCTTCCCTTTCTCCACCCACCTCCCCCTCCTCCTGCTAGCTTGTGACAAGTCTCTAAAGTTTCCTTATTTTAGACCACGTGTTTTTCCTTAAGTATTATATTTTTCTTAGTATCGATTGTGGGGGGAAAAAGCATTGAAAATCTCAGGAATAGAATTGTGTTTTTGTTTTACCTTTTTTTAATAGAATTAAGACTAAAGAATATTGCGATTTATTACCAATTATCAATTCCATCAGTTATTCGAGACACTATCGTAAGGATCATTTCTACTTGATAACTGTGTTATGTTAAACCGAAATATCGTTCACATTCCTCGTGCTGCTTTACGTGTTATTTCATAATTGACATATAATGTAATAACTGTAATACATCATATACAGCACATACATCTTACGTTTTTTATGATTGCATGTATGAACGTTTAGAAAATGACCACTAAACTTTCATCTTGTTTTTCATAGGGACCACCTGGACCACAAGGTGCCGTTGGAAATCCTGGCAAACCTGGCCCCGCGGTGAGCATTGCGTCATATGGTTGCTTCTAAAAATTGTCTGTGACGTTGTGTATGGGCATCATGTATAGTCCTAATGTCAGATACTTGTGAGAGCATTCTGATGGGATTTGAGTTATATTTTTGGGAGAGTAATAAAAACTCATAAATGTGTCGCTTTTCAAAAGGGACCTCCTGGCGAACAAGGTATCCAAGGGCCTGTTGGGCCACGTGGTGAGAAGGGCCCTGATGGAGCACGTGGACCACCTGGACCTCAAGGACAAGCTGGAGTTCCTGTATGTACTTTTTGAATTGTAATAAACATGAAATCTCTCTTTTACAGCTCTAGTGAATCAATGAAGATTTTTCTGAGCTTTTCATTTATTTTTTCATTCAGGGAGTACCTGGTCCTCGCGGACAGAAAGGAGAACGAGGACCAAGTGGACCAGCGGTAAGACACTAGTAAATCATGCACATTCAACAGGAAATCCATTAAGCTTTTGCTATTAAATGAAACAACGTGGGACAGTCACAACAGAGCGTCCAGTCTAGGTGAAAACGCAAAGCTCAAATTTGAATTTAGAAGTTGTTGGGTTTTTTTGCGGAGGAAGGAAAACCGGAGAACCCCGAGAAAAATACTAAGTACAATTCAAAATCGACATCAATTCTACTCACATGTGATAGTGAGTCCAGGGCTCGAACCCACGACCACAGCGGTGAGATGTCGTTCCCCAGGGCAACACGTGCAGGGACCTTGTAGAATAAACGTGACAGAATAACACTTATTGAGGTATGCGATCTCAACAAATGTATTAATCAACCGACTAGGGGACAAATGTAACGAATATGATTTAACTTCAATTGCGTTAAAAACCCTTTGTGGTGACAGAGGGATACTGATAAAAAGAATCCTTTACTGTCAGGGTGCCGTTGGACCACCAGGACCGCGCGGAGGAAGAGGAGCAGCAGGACCTAAGGTAACGAACTCTATTTCAAATTGACAGTCTTTATTGATGTGTAGTCTATAGGTAGTAATAGAATAGGTTTTTCATGAGAGGGTCCTGAAGGGGTAAAATGGGAGCTGGGATTGGCCTTTTTTGGGCTGGGAAAATGGGATTTGATGCACTGGGACTGGGATTTAGCCATTACTGGGATTGGGATTTTTCTAACTCTCTAACTCTAACTCTCTAACTTGGACTGGAATTTTGCATAAATGGGACTGGGATTTTGCAAAATTTTGGGACCCCCCTTCAGGACCCTCTCACGACTATGAAAAATCAACGAAGGCAGCGGTGTATAGACCTCTTAAGCTTCGTATGCAAATTGCCCATTTCAGACCACGTGACCTTCTCTTGGGAATTGTTCTTTAATGATGAAAGTGTTAAAATATTAGCATACGAAAGAATCAACTCCAGAGTGACATCACGTGATCTGTAATGGGTAAACAAACAACGAAGCTGAAGAGGTCTATAGCCCCAGTAACCTAATTTGGACGAGAAGTTATGGCACACGCGCTGTGATTAGTTGCACATCAATCGTCCATGTTTGTCAGGGAAATTTTTTTCTTCGCAGACGTTTTCGAAATCCTATGATTTGGAAGAGCAGCAGCTAGGTGCATGTTAAACGATTGTAGAACAGTTAATCTTCTCCGAGCCCAGACCTTCATCCAGAGAACCACAGAGTTTTTTTTTTCCCCTCTAAATAATATACTAACTGTTATTGTAACGTATTACAGGGCGATCAGGGTGAGACGGGAGATCCTGGTGCAAATGGACGGCAGGGAGAGAAGGTGAGGTGTTATGATTTCCTGCAATACAGAATGACCACCAAAACTTAAATGGTCGGTAACTCGAGGGTTTTCTGTCACATGAATATATATACTTCATACCAGAGGTAGTTCATGCAATATATGTCTTGTACCTCATAATGAAAGTGGTCGATAATCAGAGGTTCATCCTTGATGTATCCCTTACATCATACTTAAGGTGGCCGGTAACCAAAGGTTCTTATAAAATAACTACTACGAATCTCACTTTCCGATTGGCTGAGGCGTGTGCCTTATCAGAGCACACAGCACGCGCGTTTGCAACTTTGTACGCCACGCCTCGTGCTTCAACACTTCTCTCATGTTCTGCCCATAGTACCCGCGTGCTTTATAACTCCACACAGCACACGCGCACAGCACAGTTATTGTCACTGGAGGACGTACGTGGTGTATATTAAGGTCCATTGGCAGCCGGGTATAAAGGTGGCTGGAAATCTAAGCTTTATCTAGAATATTTTTATACAGCATGTGAAATGAGCATCGAGTGCACACGTTAAACTGCAGTTGCGTCTCGGAATTGGAAATTGACTTTGCTGTATATTTTCTGAATTCCACAGGGTGAACGCGGGCCAAAAGGAAACCCAGGCGCACCTGGATTACCTGGAACTCCCGTAAGTGATATCAAAATTAAAAAAGTTCACAATAATTGTAGTAATATAAAGATTCCTAATATTTGATAAGATTTATTTTTCACCATATATTTAAAGATAACACTCGATGCTTATCATTTTTATTTTTCAAGGGTCGACCGGGAGAGCCTGGACAGAAGGGAGGTCGTGGAGATCCTGGTCCTCAAGTATGTACCACTAGCCATGACTTTAACCTTCATGTTAGCATCAGATTATAATTGTTTCGACTTTGATTCTAATTTGATTCCTTTTGTTGTTGATTAGGGACCACAGGGTGCTCGGGGACCACCAGGACCCACTGGAGATACCGGACCAATTGTGAGCATTAGTTCTAGATATGTATACACAACATTCATGTCACAGTTCTTTGTCATAATCTGGAAACCTGGAAGAGTCAAGTTGATATAAAGCAGGACGTGGCTAGCTCTAGGTTCCAATTTATGCTTACTTTTGCGGAGAGAAAAAAATGCATGATGGGACGCCTTGGAGTGAATAATGCCGCAAGTTTTTGCGCATCACGATAAAGAAGGACATTAAATTAGAAAAATTAACCGTAAATGGACGTCATGTTGACTGTTTAACTTCTATGTTTTTTCCTGTTAGGGTCCTCCAGGACCTCCTGGACCAGTTGGTCCCCAAGGGAAACAAGGACAAAAGGTAAAAATTAATCTTGAAAAATTGGCTTTTCTAAAATTACAAGGTACCCTGTTCGAGTTCTCGATTATTAAAGAGGAATTGTGCTCTATTATCGTACAGGGAAATCGAGGACAAGACGGTGAAGATGGACCATCTGGTAAACCCGGACCTATTGTGAGTACCACGTGATTCATTGCTGACGTACATGCAAATATCGGGATTTAGTGATTAAAAAGCCGCATATTTTATAACCATCTTCCGTGAGATTCGCTCTACACACACACTACCACTACATTCAATTATATTAATTAATTAATTTTTAATTACCTAATAAAACAAATAACTTTTTTATTAACAGGGCGCCCCAGGACGACGTGGTGACGATGGTCCACCAGGGCCCGCCGGACAACCTGTAAGTCAGCTACCAGGGCCTTCTCGGCCAAACTGCTTACTGAGAGATGGTCTGGAAGACGTGTTAAATGGGTTTTGTAGTAATAAAAATGGTGTCTTACCGGATTTGGCAGAGACACGCGAGTTCGTCATTTTGTGTCATCTGCAACCAAGACGCCATTTTGAATATTTCATAATACCTTCCGTAGCCTTCCTCACAGGCTTTAGTTGTTAAGGGGTCTGGGTAGACGAGAGTGTATGTTAAAAGTTGTTACGTTATTGCATTGTTCATTCATTGAGAAGAAGCTTTAATAATATACTTATTTATTTGGTTGAAAGGGCGAAGCTGGTCCCAAGGGATACCCTGGAAAAGATGGAGAGCCTGGTGACAAGGTAAATAGAATAATGATATCACGTGAGCATTGTCATGATGTAAGTCATAATATCATTTGAGTATGATGTGTCAACTATGCAGTTCTTATTCGTTTGTTTTAAATAATCAAACAGCCAATTAATTTTATTTATAGAGAGGAATACGTGACCGTTGACTGACAAACATGAATCATGACCGCCTTGAAAACCCATGACCTCCCGTCAGACCGATGCCTAACAAACCAAGTAATCCGGGTTGCAGCTCAGCCCTCATTACACTACTAATGGAGTTCTTTTTTCTCGTTATAGGGAGATACTGGACCTCCTGGCCCTGTAGGACCTGTTGGACCTGCCGGAGCTCAGGTATGAAAACAATTTGTATCCCCTTGTAATAGTTCTTCCTCAAGCTTTATTTGTATCGGATAAATAATCGGACCGACATCCAGGATGTCACGGGTTCGAGGCCTGTCAGGAACTCGGATTTTTTTTCCGAGAAAAAGAAGCTCGAGGAAGCAATTGCAGCCATTAGAATTGAGAATCATATTTTGTGCATTCTGTTTCTTTTAGAGCGATGGCACTTAACCATGAAACAGAAACTAATAGTTAAAGTCTAATAGACAAATAGACACAATAGAAAGCAATGGAAATTGTGTCTACTAATCTTTATTAGTATCCACCAAACTGTGGTCTATCACAAATCCTGCATTCCGATTGGCTACTCTACTAGGGGGCTATTCGTGATAGCCCATGGTTGAGAAAAGCACCGGTTTTGAAAAGAAAAAGAATGGCGACTGAAACGCGATTTGCAGATGTTGGACTGAAGAAAAAGAACTATTTTTCATACAAATGAGCTATGCTCTAGCTCATTTGTATGAAAAATAATGAATATTAGTAGAGAGCCACCATCCTGCAATCTGATTGGCTCACATACTAACTATTGAGTGATAGATAGTGAGTAGCGAAAAAGCCGGCGTTTCTTGCTAAAAAACATTAAAGTGCATATAACAGTTCGTTCGATTCCTTTTAAAATGATAGTCCGTGCTCTAATAAAACATCTTTGATGGTCCAAATCTCGAAATTAATTTTTGAAGGCATATTTTTTGACGCTTAAAGCTGCCAAAAATACCTTAATTGGACTCCCTGTGGTAAACTTTTAGAGCTGTAAGGAGGAGATTGGGTCCTAGCATTTGT
>JAAAQI020173334.1:0-23397 GCA_011800005.2 Stichodactyla mertensii
TGAAAAATATCGTATTTTTACGTGTGCTGAGATACGACATTTCTCAGTGGTAGAAATCCTTGTAAAACACTGTAGTTCGTATAATAATGCGTTTTTCTTCACGGCATTTTCTCCTAGAAAACATGGAGAAAGAGCTATAAGTGTTTTTATTTAATAAATGAATATCCCTCAGTTTAGGGACCATTTTGATCAAGTTTTTTCGGGAGTTTGAGGTGAAAAAGACGTTGAAATCGTGTTTGAAAAGTTTTCCTGTGTAAAGTATGGATCAATTTAGTTTCCTCCCTTGTCAATGTATTTCTACATAGGATCACACATAGGATCCCATAGAGGAATTATATAGGAAACTTAATCGCGCGCTTTAAAAAATGTTGTACTAGATTTTTACATAATTTTACGGCTTTTACGTATTACATAGCACACTATCTCGTTCCCAGAGTAAAGAAAATAAATAAAATACAATTTGTTTGAATTTTATTTTTCATTTTCAGTTATCTAAAGTGGGCTCCCTGTGATAACATCAAGTCCAACCTCAAATTGAAACCAATGAAGCGAATTCGGAAAATGTCTATAAATTTGCCCTCGTAGACTAATGCATATAGGAATTTCATAAACCTGATTCCAAGGACGTCCTGATCACCAGATATGCCATAAATATCTACACAAAAATTTTGTCTGCGAGACTTTTTTGATGCCAATCATTCATGTACTGATTTTTGCTTTCCCCGCAGGAAGAAGGCGGTCCACCACTAAGTATCAAGCAAATACATTTCGAGATACTGTGTCTGCGGTCTTCATCGTACTACGAACTGAAAAAGTTTGAAGAAGCTCTCGAGGATGGCCTCAAGGCTACAAAGATAAAACCTGATGATGTAAAGGTATGGATAGAACAAAGTTGTCGAATTGTAATATCATGTTGTAATAACTGGAAAATAAGATAAAACTGCATAGGAAGTTAGTCTTTTTGGCTATTAACTTATGTAAAAAAGGTTTTTGCAAATCTATTTAGTTTGTCATTTTATACTAAAACTGTTTGAAATTTTCACGTTATAGGGATATACTTTGTTAGTTTCCTGTTACGAAGTCCTAGAACGTCAAAGTGAAATGTTGTCTTCCTTAAACGAGTGTCTCAGAACCGAATGTGATTCTAAAGAACAGTGGAAATTCCTCAAAAACGCCATCACTGTAGCAGAGAAATTGCCAAAAGGTAAATGAATTTACAAATGCTTATTACGATTTCAAAATAAAAGACAATTATCCGGCCTGCGTGTAATGACAACAGACCTGAAAACCTACCTCCGAACTATGAAAATCTAGTCCTAACACAGGACCAAATAAGCAACACATGCTTAAGCAAGCCACCTTCTCCATTACGACCTAACTTAACGATTTGGAAACACTGATGTTTTGATTTGTTTCGTTTCAGAAGGAACGACTGCTCTTACAACTAACATTTCGACAGAGCTACTGAAGCGACTTCAAAAAAGGGCTATTTGTTCTGAAGACTGGAACCTTATCCGCCTGCTTTACCTTGGCGGAGGTGGGCCAGGGAAATATCGAAAGGGAGAAGGAGGCATTGTAACAGGACGTGTAAGCGCAAGTAGAATTCCAATAGAAGATGTTATAGCAACAAAATTTATGGGAAAGCAAGAAACGCTGTCAGTTCTGCTGGATCAAGGAGCGTCAGTAAAAGGTCTAAAAGGAAACACGAACCCTCTTGTATCTGCAGTAGAAAAAGAGCAACTGGAAGTTGCTAAAATTCTTTTAGAACATGGCGCAAATCCCCGCGAAAATACGAAAGCCGATGGTGGCCAGCCTTTAGTGCATGAAGTAGTCAAGAAAGCTATTGCTACAGGTAACTAATGTCACTAAATCGAACTTAAACGTTCATCAATAGCTTATAGGAATAATGTTTTCTGAGGAAAGTATTTTTCTTGTCAAATTTTCAGATAAATTAGACAAGTTTACAGGTTATTTAGAGCTGCTTCAATGTTTCATTTTTCACCATTCCACTCTTGAACGTTCCAAGGACTCTAAAGGAAACACTGTGTATCATCTCGTCGTGAGCGGAAAAATCACTGACAATAAGTGCAAAATCATCGAGCTTCTTTTAAATGCTAATGTTGACCCCACAATCTCTAACAAACAAGGAAAACGGCCAGCTGATCTTCTTAAGACGAATGACAAACGCAAGAAAATGATCTCAAAATTCCTAAGAGAAAGGAAAGATAAATATGCCAATTCCAATTTATCTCAAGAAAAGCAAGTTGAAAAATCAGTTGATCCTGATGGTTCGCCTAAACAGGATTTATCGCCTGCATCCTCAAAAGAAACGGCGACATCCAGCAAATCGACAGCAAAGAAAATGAAGAAGCTAGAAAACACCAAAAAAGAATTGGAACGACTGATTGAAAGTGTGACTATCTCAGTCAAAGGAACTGGCTCAGGCATCCACTTGGATTATGTAAAAGAGGTTGAGGCGACGAATAAGAAGCCAAATGAATTTCAAGAACTCGCAAAGAAAACCCATGAAGAAGCGTTACTAAAAGATGCAACGGAAAACAGCGAAGAAAATAGCGAAGTAATTATTCAAGAAATAGACCAAACCACGTTCGAAAATCTCGAGTGGGAAGTAGATTTTAGTGATAAATTCAAGAAGCGTTTTCGAGGGAAAAAGATACAACAAAGAATGAAAAAGAGAATTGTTGAGAAGATAATAATGCTGGCACAGGGTCGATGGAACGCGAATTCATGTAAAAGGCTGGAGGGGGAACCTAAAACTAAAGGAATCCATTTATATGAGTCTAAGTTAACAGAAGGTGCAAGAATACTGTGGGAAAGGACTATCGCTTTCTCCCCAAGTCACAGCAGAGACCAAAGCTCAAGAATTTACACAGATATAATTCGTGTATGGGATGTTGTGATGGATCACGGAAACTTGGATCACCAAATAAAAAACGTGGTAAGAAGTATTGTCAAATCTAACGAACGTGGATTGGGAGTCATGGTCGAGGAAATCAAGAAAGAAAATCCAGAATCAGCCACCGAGACCTGCTATCCTTCCTTTTATGAAGGATGTACCAGTAAACATTCAAATGATGAACAAAATAGCGAGAACAAAAGTGCGTGTTTTCCACCTGCAAGTCCCGAAAGAAATGAATACACAATCTTAAAGTTTTATTATTTCACATATCCGATAGTTGAAGCACTTCTAAACAACGAAGGAAAAGCTGAAATCAACTTTCCTTTTAAGGTTACAGAGCTCGAACACGAAATCATCAACCTGAAGCTGAACCATCCCATTATTCTGCTTGGTCGAAGTGGTACAGGGAAGACAACTTGTTGTCTGTATCGTCTTTACGTTGAATTTCAAACCTACTGGGAAAATGCTGCCAAATACGGGCCATCGTTTCCTAAGTACATTCCGTCAAAGAAGAAAAGTAGAATGAAAGGAGCTGCAGAGAATTGTGGAGCGCCATCATCATCATCATCATCATCATCATCATCATCATCACCATCATCATCATCATCTATTCTCGATAGAGAAGCCAATGCAATGGGATGCAACTCCGAGGAATTCGAGCATTTTCACCCAATTTTTATTACCAAAAATGATGTTTTATGCACAGAAGTCCAAAAGAGTTTCCAAGAGCTGATAAACACTAATCAAGCCATGAAATCAGTGATAATGTGCAAGGCTTCACTTTCCAATCGGATTCAGGACATCGAAGAAACTTCTTGGCCTTTGATTGTTAGTTCTCGTGATTGGCTGCTACTTTTAGATGCGTCATTACCTGGAGAATCATTTTTCCAAAGGAAACAAGATGGACGCTTGCAAAACATAATCAAAGGATGGGGCAAGGGGAGCACACACTTGCGCTGTCTTCCTATTGAATATGATGACGAAGAACACAATATTGGAAATTCGCAAGAGGATGACAAGGCAGAAGACAACGATAAACAAAACCCCAAAACTAAAACATGCAAAGATCGCAAGCCAACAGAACTGACCTATCAAGTATTCAGAGATGAATTCTGGCCGAAAATGAGAACAGAAATAAAGAAAAAATTTCATCCAACCCTTGTATGGACAGAAATTAAGTCGTTTATCAAAGGATCAGCAGAAGCCTTAGACACGCGCCAGGGATTTCTTTCGATTGACAAGTACCAGATAATTGGCCGCAAAAGGGCTCCTAACTTTGAAGGAGACAGGGAAACAATTTATGGGTTGTTTGAGTTTTATCAGCGCTTTCTCGCCTCAAAAGGGATGTTTGACGAAGCTGACCTGGTCTACCATCTCCACAAACGTCTTTCTGATAATCCAGAACTACCATGGGCCATTCATAGTGTTTATGTAGACGAAACCCAAGACTTCACTCAAGCGGAGTTGTCTCTTCTCATTCGCTGCTGTCAATATCGAAACCGAATATTCTTCACTGGAGATACAGCCCAGAGCATCATGAGAGGAATTGCTTTCCGCTTTGAAGATATTAAGACTCTGCTTTATTCCTTGAAGTCATTTGACGATTCAATAAATGTTCCCCATAGTCTTTATCGGTTGACCCACAACTATCGCTCTCATTCAGGTATATTGAAATTGGCTTCTAGTATAGTAAAGCTGCTTAGTAACTTTTTCCCTCAGTCGTTTGACAAACTTGAAGAGGACACCGCTTTCTTCGATGGTCCAAAGCCTGTCTTACTCGAGTCCTGTACCTCATCAGATTTACCGTCACTTCTACGAGGAAACAAACGACAGACTTCAAGAATCGAGTTTGGAGCCCATCAAGCTGTTCTTGTGGTATCTGAAGAAGCTCGTAATAACATGCCAGATGAATTAAAGCATGGCTTGGTACTTACGATATACGAAGCAAAAGGTCTGGAGTTTGATGATGTTCTCATCTACAATTTCTTCAAAGATTCTCAGGTAAAAAATCTGTGCAGCTGTAGAATTAATATGTAATCACTTTGCAACGTCAGATGCCTAGAAAAATAATTGTATGTATATATTTTTAAAGATTACGTCGTCAACCGTCCGACACTTTGGTTGAATCCCAATACCATTTTCCCAACGGTTCAGGAATAAAAAACGATTTCCCTTTTCGATTTTTGATTGTTTTGTCCATATACTACACTTCAAATTGCTTCAAAACCCAGTATTGATGACGACTGCCATGCCGCATGCCCGTTTTGTTTAAATTCTAGGCCACAAACGAATGGAGAGTTGTCACCAGTTGCATCATGAAGGAGCAACATGAGGACACCGCTCAGTCAGGGACCACAGGCCTTGTGAAAATCCATGAAAGAAAACAGGAATCGTTCAAATCAAAAGCCCTTGAATTCCAGTATGACCAACACAAGGTACTTAACTCAGAATTCAAGCTTTTATACACAGCAGTAACTAGAGCAAGGGTAAATTTGTGGTTCTTTGACGAAGATAAAAAAAATCGTAGACCAATGTTTGAGTACTTTCAGCGATTGAGTCTTGTTCAGATGAACGTTCTCGAAGGCCAAGAGGAAAGTAGTGCCACTTTCCCAGCGCCTACTTTTGCAGAAAGTTCGACGAAGAAAGAGTGGAGAGATAAAGGGATTCATTATTATAATCAACGTAATTGGGATTTGGCTGAAAAATGCTTTGCCTTTGCTGAGGACGAACGAATGGCAAGTCAGAGTAAGGCTCAGAAGATGGTTCAAGAAGCTTCAGCGCAGCACGACAATGAAAAGTTTTGTGCTGCAGCTGTCGAATTTTTGAAGTGCGATATGGCAAATGAAGCTGCAGACTGTTTGAAGAACGCTGATGAAAAAAGGCTCCTAGAAAAATTGCACAAAAGGATGGGAAAAAGTATGTAACATTGGTTTTCTGTTTTGTTTGTTTGTTTCTTTTTCTTTTTCTTTTTTCCCTTGGATGGTTTCTCTTTCTTTCTTTTCTGGCGTATTGCATTTTGTTGTATTCTGTTTTCTGCTATGTTTTGATGTGGTTTCCTGTTATTGAACTCTTTAAACGCGTTTCAGTTACCGTGACATTTTCTGAACAATGATTTTTTTTCCATTTAGCTGTATGAAGAAACCTCGAGGCATTTCAATTTCAAGGGCACAACGATTGGGATTTAACGAGCAAGGAAACATGAACGTTGCAATAGAGATTTCCGATTTACAGGCTTTGGCACTAACAATACGCTATATGTTGCTATAGTCTGCATGATTTAAATGAAAACGAAGATTTATTCAACTGCAATGGGGACCGCGGAGCATAATTTTGATTCGGAGGGGCCAACGACCGCCGAAGGATATAAACAGTAAATGAGTAATCCTAGTAGGTCGGTGCAATTCCTATAGTAGGTCGGTGCAATTCCTATAGTAGGTCGGTACAATTCCTATAGTAGGTCGGTACAATTCCTATAGTAGGTCGGTGCAATTCCTATAGTAGGTCGGTACAATTCCTATAGTAGGTCGGTGCAATTCCTATAGTAGGTCGGTGCAATTCCTATAGTAGGTCGGTGCAATTCCTATAGTAGGTCGGTACAATTCCTATAGTAGGTCGGTACAATTCCTATAGTAGGTCGGTGCAATTCCTATAGTAGGTCGGTACAATTCCTATAGTAGGTCGGTGCAATTCCTATAGTAGGTCGGTGCAATTCCTATAGTAGGTCGGTAGGTCAGAAAGAAAGGAAAGAAGAAAGAAAGAAAGAAAGAAAGAAAACTTTATTCTCCAAGTATTTCATCAGTGGTCACCCATCCGAATACTAACCCGGCCCTCTCGGACTTCACTCACTGTATGGAAAGTACAAGCCACATTTGACCACTCGTCCATCGCTTTCAAAGAATTACGTCAACAATGCAGGCGAAAACAATGCACCAGATAGACGAGGTTATTTTTCTTTCAAATCGACGTGAACCGTGGTTAGAGCAAGGGGTTGGTCGCATATGGTCTGAGGGCGGCCAGCCTCTCCCCTGATGCTTCAGCAAAGATTCTCTAACCCCTAAGATGACGGAACGGCACTTCATCGCCGGTCAAGCTCGGAAATCCATATTGCGTCTCAGCTTTCAAGGGAATGTCTCGGGGGTATGGTTAGTGTGTTCACAGTATTTTGGAATAAATTATCGTGACAGACCCAGGTTCGAATCTGGAAAGGGTCCTGTCCTTCTTTTTTCCTTTTTTCAAATACTTTTCTCGAGTATTTTTCCCTTTTCTTCTTCTTCTTTTTTTCCCAGTTTTGCAGGCCAGAGGTGCATTTGCAACATATTCACTGCATTACCGAGAAAAGCCGGATATCTTGGTACAGCTATTTCAAAAAATGTTGAATACTGAATACTGCATACTGAATAGTGCATTCCAAGACCAAAGGGCATTGTGGGTCTCATTAATTTCAAATAAAAAATAAAGATACAGTGATTTGCTCTCTTTATGAAGCTAGTATACTGTTCCAGATGGAATGCATTAAAAATGAAATAAATAATCATTATTCATTTTACTTTAGACATTAGATATTAATTTTTATAGGATTTTAACCAATCCTCTAAAAACTCCATCAGTATTCAACGTTTTTTGAAATAGCTGTATATAAATAGTAAATAAGTAATTCAAAATTCAAAATAGCGGCAGAGTTATTAGGGGGGCTATAGCCCCCCAGTCCCCTAGCACCCTAGCACCGCGTTCCCTGTGCAATTCCTTAATTCCCGAAATTTTAATCCCATCCTGCAATTCTGAAATTTTTCTTTCATTTTAATTCGGCGCTTGATTTTAATTTGGTACCATGCCTCCAGACGTCAGCTGAAGCGCAGTGTGGCAGGGCGAAAGAATTTACGGGTCGATCAGCTGGAGGTTTCGGCTCCAACACCGCTATCCGTAATGGCTAATCAGGGAGCTCGGCTGAAGCCAAAGGGGAGAGGCTAGTCGGACGATGCAATGATCAGTAAAACTCACGCGATCTATCGTAGTCCCTTGTCGCTTTGCTCTATGTGGTAGGCGTTAGAAAAGTTAGAATGCATGCACGGACCATAATAAATACAGAACAAGTAAGAGATTCAAGTAGAAGAGTTAAAAATGACTCTGTACGTATAAAGGGCTCGAATCTCGGACTCGCGGACATCGACTGAACGAAGTCCTAATTAATTCCAAAATAAGGTACAGTACAATTCCTATCTAACGACACAAATCGTTAAAATGACTGCCTTTAATCGCTGCAGAAAAAAAATCTGTATTAATTCGTTCTCAAGTTATGAGACTGCTGGGCTAGTGGTTGGGCGGGTTTAATCCCACAATCCTTTGCAAATATTAATTTCCCAGAATCCTTCGCTCGTTCAGAAGCCCGCCATTTTTGAATTCATAGTGTTGGGAAGTCCAATGGTGGCTCAATGGTGGAGGCCCAAGGTATATCAACATGTAAGTAAGCTTAAGTTAGCATATTTTTAACTTCCATCTGATTTCGCGCACATAATGGTCTGTAATGTTATAAATAGGTTTTACTATAACAATGGAGTTGATGTTCGCGGGTGTAAATATGTTTTTGGCCGGACTCAGGCTTATTTTAGCCCGAGCGCAGCGAGGGTTAAATTGAGCACTTCTGAGAAGGGCCAAATTTACACCCAAGAACATAAACTCTTTTACTATTATAATAAATTTATAGAGCATTTACAAAAGGAATGAAAGGCAATATCTGTTAAAAGATACCTTCTTCACGTCGGTGTTTATCGGAGTCAATTTTTCTCATCAAGCAGATTCAAGTATCATTCTTTGAACGTTTTAGATCCCAAAATAATGTTCGATTATTAGTCTTTTTGGAACCAATTCCCTTTCAAGTTTCTTTAGATATTTTTCCCTTAGCTCTGAGGACTGATAATTTTGCTTTTCTATTGAATCTTCCCTCGTTTTGCTTGATTTTGTGAGCAGCTCTCGAGATGCAGCAAAGAGGCCGGCGAGCGAAAAAGCGGCGCCAAGCGGGCTAACATTTGAATGGTTTCCCTCTTATCTCATTGGCTGGACAGATTATTTTTTCTCGTTTCTTATTGGCTGATGCCAGGCTGGAATATATTTTAGCCCGCTGATTTTTCTATTTTAGCCCAAAAAATGTGCCACAAGGTACAAGGGGGCTTTCATTTATTATGGCGTGGAAAGAGGGGTCAGCAAAATTGATTGGTGGTTATTAAGTTGGAAGGAGTTTTCAGAGGTGTGTGATTAGAAGTACAGCATGGTTTTCATGAAAATCTTAGATGGTTTAGGATTCTGACATACACCTGGGTGACTGTCACCAACCATCTGGGACAATAACCAATAAAAGAAATCTGTAACACAGTGAAAAAAGAGAAATATACTTAACTTCACTGAAGTTTTGAGCTTTCACCCTTCGTTGGAGTAAAAGAGTAAAGTAAGGGTAAGAGTTGGTATAAATAGAAGTAGGAAAGTTAATTAACCAATCAGAAAGTGAGAGGAGGAAAAAAAAAACCAGTAGCTTTAAGAGAAAGAAAACTGCTAAACCATCTGGGACAGTCGCAAACAAAATTGGGAAAAATAGAATCATTTGTGATTTACCTTTTTCTTTTTATTATCATCCCAGATAGTCGTTGATGGTCACTTACGTTTTCATTAGTCAGGAATATAGACACCTTGCAGCACATCAGAATGCAGCTCAATCTGGGGGACAAAACAATGGATTCTAGCTCTCAAGAGAGCAAAAGTCTTTTGTCCCCCAGATTGAGCTGCTCTGACAACATGTGCAAGGGGTCTATGGGGGACTGGTCTATATCATGATTGTGAACTGTGTTATGGGGGTTATGAAATGTTCTGTAGCAAAGGGTCAAAATTGTGCTAACTCCCCTTGCCATGATAAATGAAAGGTCCCTTACAATGCTTGGTCTGAATAAAAAAAGAGACTTTTGAAGGAACAATACTTTTAATGACCTTTCAATTTTAATTCCAATTTTATCATGAAACAAGGACCACAGTTGTTAGCTCATTGAGCTATTATGTGCCTAGTACCCTCCTAAAAAGTACTGGTTTTAATATGGGTGTATGGTGTCATTTTGGGTGGGTAAATCCCCATAGCACCACCCCTGGATGCATCACTGCTAAGAGGCTTTACATCCAGGGCTAAACAAGGCTGTAGGCTATAGACACCACTTCATTTTCATGACTTGGAACAGCAGGCCTCTTGGGTAATTATGTTGGAAAGAAGCACCCTTGAGGTTCTTTTTTAAGCATGCGGAGGATTTTGAACTATCCCTGGATAAGGAGGAGGGGCTACATCTGGAACTGGTTCTGGGTAATCAGGAGGAGGATCCTTCAGAAATGTCTGTTCTGGAGAGTTTTTCATTGTTGTAGAAGATTGGGGTGCATGTCCAACACCAGCAGTAGCTCCAGGAGGCTGTAGATAGCTACCATGGGATGTTGGAGGATACCCACTTGAGGAAGGTGGATGGCTTTCTTGGGATGCTGGAGGGTACCCACTTGAGGGAGGTGGATGACTCCCTTGGGGTGCTGGAGGGTACCCACATGAATGAGGTGGAAAGGTACTTTGGGGTACAGGAGAGTATCTAACTAAAGGGAGTGCAGATCCACCTTGCATCTGCCGTGGATACTGAATTGTGGTATTTCCTGGGTTTTGATTGTAGCTGAGTGTTGTCTGTGCTGTTGGCTGTGACCTATACACATGACCAGGAGATCTTCTTCTTTTGATACAAATACAAGCCACAATAAGGGCCACCACCACAACAATTGCGACAATGACACCAATAATTGCTCTAATGGAATCTAAAACAGTCAGTGAAGCCACATTTATTCTGTGCTCTAACTAATTATCCATTATGATAATGGAGATTTATCTGGGTTATATTTAGCCTTTGTTGTTGAAGTAGTCTTTTTCTATAATGAATACATTGTCTCTACAAATATTTTGCTTTTGGGTGACATATCTAAAACCAAGACATAAAATGACCTTCAAAGCCCAAAGGCATCAAGCCAGGGATGAGTGGAACAAATTGTTCCAGCCCTGCACTTTGATTTAATAAACTTAACTGAAATTATCTCACCTGAAAGCTCAGCTTCATATTTTGCTCTGAATCCATTTGTCATACGATTGCCATCAAGATAATTATCACTATTAGAGGCAAACCGTATCCACATGTATCTTCCTTCTGAGTATACAGGGTCAGGTTTCTTACTGGAACATAAACTTTCAATATAATCACTTGTAGAAGATTGTCCATCCCTTATTTCAACAAAGTCATGACGTTCAGAACATATATAGAAATATTGACCAACACTAAAGTCAGAAAATGTCAACTTAATTTTGTGATTCTTTGGTGCCGTTATAACCCAGGTACATTGCATATTGCTTGGGTACTTGGTTCCATACAAGGGACTTGTGATGTAACCTGACGATCCTGTGTATTTGATGTTATTGTTTTGAGAGAAGGTATTGAAGGGACTGCAGATGGTGGGGTCTGGCTCTAAAAATAAATTAATTTATCATATAATTATCGATGAAATACCCATTTTTCTTTATCTTCACAAGTGAAAATAACACCACCATGCTCTGTACCTCTTACAGCTATTTTAAAGCAATAAGATTTGTTCATCAATAATGATAAACAGAATATTACATAGGTGCTTGGAGATCAGATTTTATCTTCTTGTGTTGAAAATCTCTTACTAGTTCACTGTGCTCACTTGTGAGACATCTTTTCAAAACAAGAAGATAAAATCTTTATCTTTTTGTGCTTATGTAATGTCTTCTATATATTGGATTCAGAATAATACCAAAATTGCATGACGACAAGTGATGTATCTGGACCTTTCACTAATCAAGGATGCTTGAAAGGGTTTTAGAAATAATATACAACAAAATTGACCTTAGCTAGGATCTTTCCCCTAACAGAATTTATTTTTTTTGTTAGCACTTTATATTACAAGTTTACTTACTTGGAACAACTGCTGTATATTTGAGCTTAAAGCCTGTTTTCTCTGTATACTTGTCACTTTTAAATTTGAGAAGTAATGATGTAGAGGAAGAGTACACATTAGGAGGCAAGTAGCTTGTGCAGTATCTGCCAAGAAGTCTACTCGACTCTTGATTCCCATCATATATGTCAAGGTGGTCACTATAATCCCTTGAACACCCATTATTTCTATAATTAATGCTTCCTTCAGTATCGAATACAAGGAAATTTAACTCAACCATGTAGCCAGTTGGTGCTGTAATAGTCCAGTAACATGATGTTGATGGTGGATAGTTACTGGGATAGTTTGGACTTGTGAGAAATGAAGAAATGGAGGGTGTTGCTTGAAGGTCTATGGGATAACTGCTACATGCTAGAAAAGGAAGAAAAAGATGACTTACAACAATCTATATCAACATCAGGGTTGATCTAGGGAGTTTGAGGTGTTCGTGTATCTGAACCCCTAAACTGCAATCAAACCCCGTTAATGAGAACTATGAACCCTCCAATTAGAAAATTAATTAACCATTTACCCAGAATCCTCCTCAGTCTTACCTATGATGGTTTAACTTTTTGAACCCAACAATGTTTTTTCAATGATATAAATATGTGGACCGTGTGGCACTATGAAATACGTGGACTAAAAATAGTGGAAAGTTATAGTGCTTAGAAAGGAGATTATTCCAGGCAAAATAACCTCTGGAATAACCTCTTTCTAGCACTATAACTTACCATTACTTCTAGTCAATGTTATTTTTCAATTTGGTATATACAATATGTATCATACTCCTGAATAGACCCTTTTTGAGTTCTCAAAATACCATGTGTTCCTTGATATACGGACTCATCTACTCATCATCCTCATTTTAATATCAAAATATTCACAAATACCAATGGTGAAGTAAAGAATGCACAACTTCAACAATACAAACACTTTGAAATCTCACGGACCTTCACTGAGGCATGTGAATATTCTACACAAAAACAAGGCTACTCCTGAGAAACAGAGAACTTTAAACTGGAATATTAGTACCCATCTTAAAGGGCATTCATTTTTTAGCTGCAGGGTTGGGCTGGAGGAACTGTTGTTAACATGTGTGTCAAAGTTTTCAGCCCCTCAAATAAGCAGTGGTTTAAAAATGAACCCCCAATCATACTACTTGTAAAACTTTTTGACCCCTGCCAATTTCAACCTCACTTATTTTTAACAGTTTTATAGAATGTTACCTTTAAATACCCTCTTCATAACGTGACCTCCAGTGACCAACTCTTTGGCCATAACAGTTTACTGTTTTCTGTAAAGTTGTTGCAGTAGGTAACATTGAGGTTTTATAAAAAAATGCTAAATTCTGCAATGAGGTACTGGTTCATAAAATTCAAGATATGGAATCAGTAGATTCCAGTTTATAGAAGAAGCTAATATAAAACATATTCTGAATCACTCTTCTGAATAGGTTCCAAGTATCTATTGAATTGATATATTAAATGTACTCAATACCTACATTGAGCTGATGAACAGGACATCCCAATAAGTGTTATTATTATCTGCACTATATGTTTACAACAAAAAAGAATAGAGAGTAATAAGTTAAAACTCAACGCTTGAGGACTCTTGATCACTGAATACGCTATAAAGGGGAGAGGGGCCATGCTAATTGTATCACTGTTTCTCCCCATCAGTCTAGAGCGAGTGGGGAAGTTAACTCCCGGCACCCTGGGACAGGGTGAGAAATATAATATTTACATAGTGTTAAATTTAGCACTTTCCCCTGGTCCCTAGCCTCCTACAGAGATGTTCTTAGTGTTGTCACGCAAAGCTTTACTCCCCCAGTTGGTGCGAAATTTCTATTACAGGTTTTGACTGGCTCCTGAACAAACAATAAGCCAATTTTGATTGGCCCATGATGTTGCATATATATAACAATGGGAAAAACATGTTCTGCTCAACTAAGCAGACGTTCATGGGGAGTAAAGCATTGTGTGACGACGCTAAGGTCTGTGGAGGCTACCCGGTCCCCTGAGAAAGATTTGTTGGTAAAATTTTTAAAGTTGTTGCTGTTAAAATATTGGTAAAACTTTTGGAGTATGTATTTTAATACATTTAAAAATTTCCTGTGTATACATTGCTGTTACAAATGCATGTTAAATCCCCAGTCTCACTATGTTTATTCTCTGCCCCGTCCTGGGGGACAGAGGGCTGGGGTTTCAATTGACTAGCTAGTGCATAAATTAAATACAGTGAAAATTTGACGCGAGTTGTGGGCCATTCACAAGATATACGATATCTTTACGAGAAAATTTACGTCCAAATGGACCTTTACAATGTAAGCATGAAAACAATGCCTAAGGGCCGACAAATCAAAAATAGAGGCGAAGTTGACTAGCAATGTCTTTTCATCTCACAAATTCCGTTTGTGCCTTGATAGGAATATTGAGTTTCCATGCACCTTTCTTCAGATTAAGATTATAAACGCAGCTTTGATGGCTTAATTCGACATTTTAAAGCCTGCTACAGTACCATCAAGGTTTCCGTGGACTGTTCGCTGAAAATCTGAAAGTTTTGATCCAGGTATACCTCGTAGAGAAACTTTGTCTTCACTGTCTGTCATAATCACGGTCTTTTAATTTACATGAAATCTAGGCTCTTAGGCCTTGTTTTCATGTTTATATCGTAGAAAGTTTTTGTTTTTGTAGTCGTATTAAATCTAAAATGCTAATTCGCTTTCCAGTGACGGATCCAAGGGGTCCACTGGACCCCCTTTTCAAATTAAAAATGTTAGAAGTTTTGCTTTGTGTCGTGTTGTTATAGGTAGTTTTATTTTATTTATAATTAGCGAATTTCAAGTATTCCAAGCAATTGCATATCTGTGAGTTGTCTCATTGAGACCTTTGATTTTCACATATACAGTCTGTTACGTTTATATGGAGGTATAATAGTGACAAAATTCAATAATCGGAATTGCATCACATCAATAGCCAAATCTGATCATCGAAATGTCAAAGTGATCAAACCCGTGCTCGTTTTAATCAAACCATACTCAGATCTAATAATCAAAATGTCAAAGTAATCAATTGAAAACTCGAATTTATCAAAACAATTGTCAAATCTTATGATCGAAATGTCAAAAGTAATGATATGAAAACTCGATTTCATCTAATCTAGTGTACAAACTGAAATGTATCAAATCGATTGGCAGATCTGATAATCGAAATGTCAAAGTAATCAAAACCCTAGCTATGCGGACCAATAGGAGCCAATAAGTCTTTCATCTTAAAAGTTGTATTTATCTGTTTTCACCTCATGTAGAAGTTTCTCGACCTTTATGGTCTCTGTTCCCGAGCGCCAAGGCTGTTACTTAGGTTAGAAGACTTTGAACTTGGTTTCAACAGTTTTTATATGGCCGACCTTTAGTGGTGAAGAATGAACATACAGCTCATAAATTGCGGTATTTGTTTGGTAAAGTACTTTAATAAATTAATAAGTTAATCAAATTCGACTACTCTAAGTCGGGGATCCGTTTGATTGGTTTCCTGCTTCCTGTTGGTCCGCATTGCTAGGGTTTTGAACACTTTGACATTTCGATGATCAGATTTGGCTATTGATTTGATACAATTCCGATTATTGAATTTTGTCACTATTTTACCTCCATACGTTTAAGGAATGGACCCCCCTTTGAAAAATCCTGGGTCCGCCACTGATTTCTACAGACTACGTAATCTTCCTCGATTATGACAGTATAGCATCTGTTATACTTAGACGTAATGGTTTAAGCATTGTTTTTAAACCTAGTCTCTTTATTGTTTTTTGAAAGTCAATTTTCATCAGTACGAGTGGTGTAAATAAGACATTAGAAACCTTAAGCTTTAAGTCGCTGAAAATCAATAAGCTTAGCGAACTAGCTAGGCGTCAACCCGTCCTACTCACCTGGAAAATTACCAAAAGAAACCATTTTCAAAGCACTGTAAATCCCAAGGGAGATCTCATTGCTTCGGAATACGCTTTTATACTAAGTACTTTATAAAGATCTAGCCTTTTAGGTGTATTTTAGAGCCGAATAACTAGACTTTTTGTCACTATTTTACCTCCATACGTTTAAGGAATGGACCCCCCTTTGAAAAATCCTGGGTCCGCCACTGATTTCTACAGACTACGTAACTACAGTACACTGTTTACCCTAAGAAAATATGATTGGGCTACCTGTGTTGACAAGGCAAAGGAATTAATTTATGCAGGCCACACATAGACAGTTGGTGTCTTCATAGACATTTATTAGAAGGGGGGAGGAAGGGGTGGCTGGTGCAATTAGATAGGGGGTCACTAATTTTTATGCGTGGATAAAAGTAGGGGCAATACAAATTTATGGATTTTTTCTGCATTCTTGTATATCTCGTCATGAGATCAGTTACCTAGTTTTGCACTAGCCTCCCATCCTTTAATTATATACTAATAAGCAGTGTCTCAGAGATTTGTTTTTGACAAACATTGACTCTACATCATGGGTGAACAGCAAACCCAAAGTGTGCACATTTTATTGAAAATAAACTCAATTTTTACATAGAGGAAATCTATGAATATGAAACATTTATGGCATTTCATGTATGATACATTGTTGAAGTCTAAGCATTTTCATTAAATGAACAGTAGTCTTGTACACTGTAACTTTGGTGGCAGAGCGGAAAAACGACAAGGCCGCTACTTTCACGATTTTTTTATTTAACTGGAAGTGATACACCAAAACTATAAGCATTTCATTTGTTTTACTGTTGCTACAAACTTGTGACAAAATCTTGTTGAACTAGAGTAAAGCTACTTGGAGATATTTCTGCTGATCAAAATATCACCTCTCCCTAAGTACAAGGTGTAGTACGTTATATCTCAAAATCGTATTCACTGAATTTTGGTCACATTTGATAATTTGTTCTTTGGCCCCAAAAGAGCGTTTACAAAATATTGAGCTTAAATATGGATAGATGTCCTTATAACAATAGAAATAAAAAGGTTTTTCTGCTCAGTCAACTTTGGTTCAATTTGTGTTGGCATTTACATACCAGATGTGTGTATCATATCAAATCTAGTCTAACTGGCCTATTTAATAAAAACCAGCTGATTATAGCTCTCATTTGATGTTTCATATTTCTGTTCTACTAAATGGTTAAGTTTCTTAAAGCCATCCACTAAGCCCATTACCCAAGGGACTGTAAGGTAAATTTGTGAAAATTAATAATTCTCTCTCAGTGGATTATCCTATAAAAAATGTCTATGGACTATTTGCTTAATAATCAGGATTATATTGCTAATGTATTTGATACATTTTTAATTTTATTGCAAAACATAAGCAGTTTTATTGTATGGCAAGCCAGTCTGGATGAAAATGGAACAATTTGATTGGTTGCTGAGAGGTCCAGATTTTTTCATCTGTACCTCTTGGCAAGAGTCATGCCTATAATAAACCATTTATTAACCAAGCTTGTTCAGTCCAGATGGGAAGATATTGGTCTCGTTCTCTTTCCGTGTGTATGGACCTCACCCTATATGGGCTCGGTCTACACAAACAAGAAAACAGAACTTGACCAATATTTGTAAAAAAAACTTCTCACAATGTGATTACTTCGACTTGCGCCACCTTAAGCATTTTTTGTCCAATCACAAATCAAGTCTCAAACAAAAGAATCCGAAGTTATCAATAAAATTAGCCAATCCTATTTTGCTGTTCCTACAACCCAGATAGAAACTTGGAATCCTGTCTCTGCCCTGTTGGGAACAGTAAAACCTGCTTGGCTAATTTCATTGGCAACAATATGCACATCTGAGTCTTAATTTTAAGGCTCAGCCTGTGATTGGCTGAAATCTCTAGGTGGCCTAGTATTTGCACTGTAAATAATTGCAATTGTCATTTAGTATTATTAATATTTCATGGAAGTCATTTCAAACATACTAATGACTGTGCTGCCCTAAATAATGGTGTAATGATTTTAATACATTCACATGAGTAGTGCATGTATGCATTGTATAAATGGTGCTTTTGATGTGGCTTAATTGTACTTCTTAGGCTTTTGCATGAACATGATGATCCAGCAGCACTGGTGGCAGCCTTTATCAAAATTTCACAATCATTAACATAAAGCATCTACTGCTATAAAGTTACCCATTTCCACCTTACAGTGGATTTCATATGACTGAGAAGCAATACATCAGGTTTGTAGCCATACTGTAGCAGTACCTTACTTTAAGGTAGCAGTAACCATGTGAAATCATTTCAGTTCTTGCCACGTACATACTGTAAGTCGGTAACATACCTTTCTCACCCATACAAAAACTGCTCTGTGCTAGATCAAAGTGAGAGAAAAAGTTGTTCAGCCTCATCAGAACTTTGGGGTTAAAATGAAGGAGGAGCTGTTGGCTGTGTGGCACCTGGTGCAGGGGGATATGGTGACTGCTGGTGTCCTGTATCCTGAGGTGGTGGGTAAGGCTGGTTGGCACTAGTAGGAGCAACTTGCTGATAATTTGTGGGGGGATACGAAGGTGGCCCAGGATATGCTGGAGGGGGATCATTTGGAATTGGCTGTGGAGGATACTGCATCATCGGGAAAGAAGACTGGGATGATTGGCCAGGAACAGCACCAGCTGCCGAAGGAGGGTAACTACCAGGTGGAGGTGGAGGATACCCACTGGGGGGAGGTGGATGGCTTCCTTTGGGTGCTGGAGGGTAGCCAACCGGAGGAGGTACAAATCCATTTTGAATCTGCTGTAGATTTTGAGTGCTGTGGACTGTCGTTTGTGTTACTGGTGCAGGTGCAGGTACATTGACATGACCTGGTGTCCTTTTTCGGTTTGAAATGCACACACAGATAACCACCAGAAAGATGACGAAAACCACAGCAATTACCACACCAACCACTATACCAGTAACATCTGAAACAAATTAAGAAGTAGAGTTACGTACAGTGAACTGAACATTTTTAGGAACAAGCTGATAATTAAAGGCTTCTAGCTATAGCATGATGCCCCAAAGTATACAGCCTGACTTTTACTGTATTTGCATAACTTTTGTACACTAGCTTTTTGCTGCCAAATGAGCTTTTACATGCCCTATTTGGTAAAACGAGACAGCTTCTCATCAAAATGTGTTAATATGGTTTGATGTACAAAAGCCTGTTAAAAAAAAAAAAAAATGCAGAGACATTAAAGTGGTCATACTTTTTCACACTGCTCTGTAAGAAATTCAATTTTGTACAATATGTTGTTGCAATTAATGTTTTGTCAGGGTTCTCCATGTGTTTTCCTCCATACAATCGACGTGCGATTAGTGTTATATGCTTATAATTTATCTAATAATAAAATGTAGTGTAATAGCCTGTGCCTGTGTGTGATCCCACTATAAAAACTGGTTACTAATGAAATGTAAAATGTGCAACTCAAGGCAATATCACTTAAACATGCAAGTTTAAACTCATTGTTTTATAGAGTTGTTTTCATATGAGTGGGGAATGTATGGTAGTGACTTACAGCATGTACAGAGTACAGTATGCCAGTAACACTAAAATGGCTTCCCATTGTTTTTATGTGAATCATCCAATCACAACATATGTAGTTAAAGTTATGGCTAAAGCTTGGTTTCCATATGATTGCCGGATTGCTGAAAATGATGTCAGTGATCACATGGAATCGCTTTTCAGCAATCATAAGCAATCCACAGCAATTGCGATGGCTGAGATAGAAAATTTTCTATCTGGTGATCATGAGTGATCCACAGCAATTGTGTGTGATCATATAGAAGCGCTTTTCAGCCAGTGGAATGTATCCCATAATACACATTTTCCAGTGATAGCTATATTAAAATACTTGTTTATGTTGTTGTCAATTTATTAAAAGCAACAGTTAACTTTCTCGAAATGCTGCGCATCAAATTCAAGTTTATTCTAACTCTTATTCCTTTTGTATTCATGTCAAAACCAAAATATAGAAAACATTTTTCTACATTTTACATGAGATTCAGCATCTGTAAGTTACTTTATGATTTGGGATTCAACAAAATATTTATATTTGTAGTCACTGCCTTCTTTCCAACAAAAGGAGCAGGAAATTTATTTGAAATTAGACTGATATGTTGTGAGTGATTATATGGAAACAAACCTCAGCAATTGTTAGCGATCCTTGGATGAGTGAATCAGGTGATCGTGAGTGATCATATGGAAACCAAGCTTAAGTAGTGTACTGCTGTACAGTATGGCTACAAATTTGCTGTATCATTTCCCACTCATACAAAATCTGCTTTAAGACTGTACTCACTGTTAATTGATTCAGCTTCATATTTTGCTTTAAATCCAGTTGCACTGGTAGCATCATTGTCGGTGTTAGACCTGAACCGTATCCACATGTATCTTCCACTGGAATAGACAGGAGATGGAAAACTTGTACCACAAAGTCTTTTCAGAGTATTGCTAAAAGAATACTGTCCATCTTTTATTTCAAGTTGATCTTCACTTGAGGAATAATAATTGCTGCAGAAAGTATATTTTCCCTCAAGCTTAAAATCAGAGAAGGTCAACTTAATTTTGTGATCTTTTGGTGCCGTTATAACCCAGGTACATTGCATGCTGCTTGGGTACTTGGTTCCATACAAGGGACTTTTGATGTAACCTGATGATCCAGTGTATTTGATGTTATTATTTTGAGAGAAAGTATTAAAGGGACTGCAGATGGTGTTGTCTGGTTCTGAAAATGCATTAAAACATGGTAAAATTATTTCTAGAATTATTTCTACAGTCTATATGCAGTCTAATTGGTCTGGGCATCCTCTGACATGGAAGAATGTGTTATTGACACAGATTTGAGTTCTTTAGAATTCATGATCCCATGCAAAAACATTTAATTGTATATTTTATCTACAAAATTTTTAGCTTGTACTTTAACAAATTTATCTTTGAACATGAACTTGGCATGATAAACCAAGCTACAGACATCCTTTGCAGCAATTTCCAGTGCATTAATTATTCATGAGTTTTTAAATATTTATATCATCACACACAAGTTGATTATCATACAAAATGGCAGTCTCCATTGGTTAAGAAGAAATAGTCTGACTATTTCCCAATAATCACATAGTTAGAGGTTGTGATGTAGACTGTATGATGATAAGCATATTATGTCATCTTGTGTCATGTGGAATAAATATTCTTGTGGCTGCACATGGCCTGTGTGTTTATGTTTTCGTGTAGTTTGATAGCAAGATACGACAGAGGTGGTTATATACTTAGGATTGCATGCACTTTATTTGTTGATATGATGCATGCCAAACAAAATAAATATAGATTTTAAAAATAAATCAATGTTGTCTAATTTCTTTCAAATAATCACCAGTGTAATGACACTAAGACTCAGGCTCAGTGATTATCAGTGAACATTTATCTTGACTTTCTCTGAGTAAATATTCACGGTTGAGCACCAATGAATCACTTATGGCCTTCAGCAAATAATTGTTAAGCATTACTGACATTTATAAATATTGTATGCCACTTACTTGCAACCACTGCTTTGTACTTTATCCTAAAACCTTGTTTCTCAGTAAAATAGTCACTTCTAAACTTGAGGTACAAGGAAGTGCCAGAGGAGTATACTTTGGGAGGCAATATATTGGAACAATACTTTCCAATCAGTTTGCCAGAGACATAACTTCCATCATGAATGGATAGAGTATCACTATAACTTGAACATGATCCAGAACTGAAGTAACCTTCAGTATCAAATGAGGTAAAAGTCAGCTCCACCACAAAGCCTTTAGGTGCTGTAATTGTCCATTCACAGGTACATGATGAAGGATAATTGGAAGGATAATTTGGACTTGAGATGTATGACTGAGAATCATACATAGTCTGATTATTTGCATTTTTATTGTATACTGAGCCACATACTAATAAGAAAAAAAGAAAAAGAAAGAAACAGTTATTCATAAAAGTGAAATATCAAATAGCTTTATGCATGAAAAAATTGATTTGAAATCATACAGTTATTGCTAAGGTTTCATTTTAATTAAAGTTTCTTAAAAGTGTATCTAGTGCATGGAGGGCACTTGAATTAGTTTCGAATGGGAACAACAGTATTCAAGATTTGCACCCTATTTGAAGGAAAAATCATTTAAATTGTATACCTAGGCAATTCCATGTTGCATACATTACATTCAGAGCCAAAAATAAGCCTTTCAACTTTTTCTAAAATCTATGCAAATGTACCTTAGTTGTGGAAATTACATAATGTCTGCAACACATTCACTGGACAAATATTTTGTTTCACAAATTGGGAAGAAATTGGAAAAATACTACCAAACCCAATATTGGGACATAATTATCCCTCAAAAATGGAATGATTGTTCAAGGAATATTGCGATATTCATGTCCCATTATAATTGGGTTTTGGTATCATACTTTCCCCAATTCTTTCCAATCTGGGAATTGGAAAAATTTCCTGTGATTTTGAATAATCCTTTTTCCTGGTAGCAGGAGTAAGTAATTTGGATATTTTTTTATACCCATTTAAAAGATGAAGCTTAAAGGCCATGTTATGCCCAAATAGACAGCTTAGATTTTATTTATTAATTTTTGTTAGCTTTATGAATGTTACTACTAAAATGTGTAAATTATCAGTCTCAGAAACATCGAAATATCATGGTCACTCAGGGTGGGTGTGGTCAATACCAACAAATTGTCACTGGTTTCAATCATTTCCCTGTCTAAGCTTTCTAGTGACACAAGATTTAGCAAAATATCCTGCATTTTAAAATTTGCTGTTTTTCAAGGTCTCGTGGAATTGCCCACCCCTTATATTACCGAAACTGTGAAAAACAGGAAATTTTTCCAATTCCCAGATTGAAAAAAATTGGGGAAAATGATACCAAACCCAATAATGAGACATGAATATCCCAATATTCCTTGAACATTTACTCCATAAATGTTCAAGGAATATTATAAATGGAAATAAACCTTTCCCCTACCAAAGCACTAGCATGCTATGGGAGGGAGCTATTGTAGCAGGATCATGTTACTACTATAGTTACATATATGCAGGGCTGGAAATTTTGAAAATTTCTTTCAGAACCCTGGAAAAATCCTGGAAAATCTTAATTTGGACACCGACTCCTGGAAAACTCCTAGAATTTTCTATTGGTATTAGGTAAAATGAGAAAAATACAAATTGTTGAGTTGCCTGACATGAAATTTCAAAGTTTAATGTGGCTCAATATATTATCTCCCCCATTTTTCCATATTAATTGTCTTAATTGTACTTACATTCTGCATGTGTTATTGACATAAAAGATGCCAACAGCAGAGCTATAGAAAAGAAATAAATGCAATAATTAAAGTGCATATCTGACCCTTAATTCAATATTTTCTGTAATGATTCCACATCAAGTAAATAAATGAATGGTAAAATATTTTCATATGATTTGAGTGATGCATCTTAGAGATATCAAG
>JAAAQI020173445.1:0-23393 GCA_011800005.2 Stichodactyla mertensii
TTTTGCCGACAAATGAGCTATTACTCGCCATATTTGGTAAAACCAGACAGCTTCTCATCTAAATGTGTACAAAATCCAGTGCGCAAAAGTATGCGAATACATTAAAAGTGGTCATACTTTTGCGCGCCGCGCTGTAAAATGGCGAACTATAAAAAAACACACACCTTTCGCGGTTAAGATAACTTGTACATCGGTGATCATGACATTGAATTTATCATAGAACATCCTGGCTATTTCATCATCAGACGCTTGCTACGAAAAAAAAAAAAAAAAAAAGAATAAGACAGAGTAAGATGAATAAGAAAGAGTAACCTTTGCAATTATTTATGGGGGAGGGGGGGGGGGGAATAGGCGTCGTACAGGTGTCTTTTTAGGTGGGCACTCCATCCATGGCAGTTTTCGTTGAAGCTTTATTCAAAAACAATTTCTTTTCATCTAATAAACCTTTTTATCTTGGACGTAATATTTTCCCATATCAGACCACATGTCAATCCCTTGAGACTAAGATCACCAAGAAACAAAGAAACAATACCCAAGGGATGCCCAAGCTAAAAAGGTCTATTCTGCGTAGAGCAACATGAGAAGTAAGTTTACTTCAGAAAGTATTAGCGAACAAGGTTTATAGAAGTCAAGGTTCATAGTGACAAACGTTCCAGCGCGACAATTAACCAATTCAATCCCTTGAGTATTATTTCTCTGTTTCTCAATTGATAACGCTTAGAGAAGATATCCTAATATGGACGAGGCTCAAACAAGAATGAGATTCTCAAGGGAATGACACGTGATTTGAAATTGAAAAATATTACATTTTGGTCTACTTATGCACAACATGGTTTCCCAACTTGCTATAGAGCGGTCTTCGTACGAGTGGGAAACGACATGAAAAATTCGTAGCCGTACCATAGCAGTAACGTACTTTACCGTAGACGTAACTACGCTTTGTGATTCAATGATTCACACGAAAACAATGGGAGGCCATTTCAGTGTTACGGCACACCATACTGTGTACATACTGTAAGTCGGTACCATACGTTCCCCACTTATACGAAAACCGCTCTATCACACATAGCGTCCTGAGACAATAACCTTTTAGGTAGCTTCGCACTGAAGTGCCTCGGAAGGAAACGAGACCTTACCGTGATGGTTTTTGTTCTGGAGGCCAAGTCACTGATGACTCTGAGGTGTCCTAAGTCGATGATGAGTACACTTCCTTCTCTGGGAACAACAAAGCCGAACTTTATTATTCATTTTAAAACTTTCGTCAAATCGTTTAGTGTATAACGCCTGTTGCTGTATAGAGGCCCTTGCACGGCAGCCATGCTGCATGGCAGAAACAATAAAATCGTTTTACATGAGAAAGAATTCAATCCCTTGGGGAAAAGTATTCTATTGTTCTGCCATGCAACATGGCTGCCGTCACGTGGTCGTTCAAAATCTCTATAGTTGCTGTTGTTGTTGTTGCTGTCAGCTGTTATATTTATATTTTTTGTATTTATAACAAATTAACAAACATCTCGAGCGATATTCACATTAAACCACTTTCGAGTTTTCGACAATGATGCATGAAGGCGAGGCTTAGTGTGAAACCACGCTTGGTGGCGTGAAACGACTGACATTTCTTGGACTTTTTCTGTTGCTTAATATATATATATATATATATATATATATATTTTTTTTTTTTAGGGAGTGAACTGCGAACAAGTCACAGAGAAAAGAGTGACAACAGAACGAGTCAGTCGTTTCATGCCACAAAGTGCGATTTCGCAGGAAGGCTAGCCTTCATACTACACATTTTCTAGAAATCGGAAATGACCTATTTTGACCCACTGCTCTATCAGAAGGTATACAATTATTTCAAAAAAGGTTGTCGAAGCATCGTTTGACAATTGACGATAGGAGAGAGAACGCAAGGGACGTTGGCACGTTTAATTATAATGAATTTATTCAAGGTTTCGCTTGATACCGCGGTACAACTTTCCATGCTGTCTTTAGTTCTGCATGTGAATATGTGACCGTGAGTGTGTATTTCACGCGAAAAAAATGAACTGTTTAATTCACCAACATCCCTTGCGGGCTCCTATTGTCAACTGTCAATCGATGCCGCGACAACGTTATTCGAAATAACTGTATATCACACCTTTTCAAATCTCCATACTCAGGAATGACAATGTAAGGTGATCGTATGTCCATGTCAACATAGGTGATCTGAAAAATTGATAAAAGATATAATATGTGGTGCCACAAAGAAAGAAAAAAGAAAGAAACTATAAAAAAAAAGAAAAGGAGGAAGGGAGAGATGGAAGAAATTGGTCGCATCTTGAGAATGAGGTGCACACATCTGGAGTAAAGATAACTAGAGATGTTAATTGAGGCGTACCTTATGTTGAGAGATCGCATATTCCAGGCCAGCTCTTGTCCAGCTCTGCAGTTCTTGGAGTTTATTTGCTGCTGCAGCTTCCAGTCTGAAAAAAGAAGAATTAGAAGAAAAAGGAGGAGAAGAAGAAGAAATGTACTAGTGAAATAGGATTTAATTAGCATTATAATTTATAAAATCAAACCATGTCGATTAAGTGGAAACATGTAATAAATCTGGTACGAATTCGCTTTAATCATGCGGCAGCCATACTGGTTGAAAAAATAGGTTTTCAATCCCTTGGGTTCCCCTTGCCCTCGCTTCGAGGCGTTTCAGAACGTTCCAAACAAAGTTTTTGCTCTCATGGGAATAAACAAGGCCACCGTGTAATTAAAGCCCATTTTACTTACTCGTAAAGCTTTGACTTGTTAGGAACATCAAAAAAATCCACAATATTTTCGATGGTCATCTGCAAGATTTAACAGATATTGTTTAAGAGATTTAAGAATTAAGAGATAATGTTACTGTATGACCTGTGTTGAAGTCATGGTGAAAATGTGGAGCCCTTTGAGTTACAGAGAAATACTATGTCACTCCGAGGGAGTGGGTCTCAAGATTACAGGAAGTGGGAGGGGCTGTTTCAACCCTACCCCATCTTCAGCTCCAACGCACAAATGTACCCTTAGCAATATTGATACTAACATCATCGTAGTTCGCTTCAACTGGCTCGATCTTGAGTTTCACCGAATAATCAGCGTTAATATCCAGAGGATTTAGCTCAAAAGAGAACCACAGCAAAGCACTGCCAATATCTGGAAAGAAAAAGAGAGGTATGGTTTTGAAAACTTTGTTTCTGAATTCAAGTTTTGAGGGGAGCACAGCGAGTGCTGCTAATGCGCCGCCAGACCGGCAGACGTTTCATTTATATGGGATAAGTCATACAGGTAGAGTGTATTGGTTCTCTCCTGTGCTTCCAAGGTTTTCTCTGGGTTAATTTTCCTCTCTCATAAAAGTAGCTTCAAAATCCAAATTCATTGTAGCGTACAACACCTTAGCTATTACCCTACGCCTTAGCCAACGGCTATTTGTAATCGATGTAGTATAAATACATTTTTTAGTTAATCAAGCATTCGTTCACAGAAAGAAACGTACCACTCAGTGAGGTTTTGGATGACACCAAACAAGGTCTGTTGCCATTATCTTGTCCAATCTGAGTACCATGAAGTTGAAAGCTATTTACCTCACAGCTGAACCTATTTATCATGAGTAATATTCACATTTATCATATGGCAAGGCAAATATGCGCTCTCACTGGCGGTCCATAACTTATGGTACGGACCACCAACATTTCTGTGTTCCCCTTGCTAAACAATTGATGGTTCCGACCAAAACAATAGCAACCAATCACCTTCGCAGGATTTTTCCCAGTGGAATTAAGATCTTGTCCCACAAACAACAACACGTTTTCTGTTTTGAAGGGAACTACAAGGATTACAAGGCAAATTTATTCTATTTCCATGAGACAGTAAATAATTGAAACAATATTTAATAACTTTTCCGCAATCAAAGTTTTAAATGCGGAGACATTCTGGCTAATTTGTTGAGCTTGTGGGACTTAGCAACGGTAACTAAGTTGAGCCGGAACCATGAATAAACATCTTATTAACCTCGCTTGTTCGGTCCGTACGTAAACTATGGGACCTCGTCCCCCCCTCCCCCCCACATTTTATGGCTCATGCGCTTGGACCTAAGGTAGTGGAAAAAGACTCGGTCCACAACTTACGGTACGGCCCTCGCGCTCGGTTAATATGAGGTATGTATGATAGATACGGCCTTATACGCCTTCTGGCGTGATAAAGGATGATGATGGACGGAAATCAAACAACATTGCAGCGAAAATCATTGCATCGCGACCCGCATTATCGTAAATTTGGTTGGATTTTCGTGCTTTTCTGATCTATCAATTACCTTCATGCGAATCTGTGAAAATCACTGATTGATTTGAATAACCCCCGCTACAAATGATGGTTGACGGATCTGGACAAAAATCCAACCGAAGTTAGGTTAATACGGGTCGCGATGCAACGATTTTTTTGTTGTAACTGACAATGATGCGAATTTATGAGATCGAATTACATTAATGCATCTCCTCCTGGTCTCTGCTCGACCGCTGCAGCGAAACCCTTCGTTGAAATCTCGGCTATTTTCCTAGATGAAAAATATCAAATATGAGTATAATTCTCAGGTGGACGGATTAACGAAATAATAGGATGAAGCATAGCTCTGGATGGAGGGGATGGATGGATGAGACGGGATGGATTGATTAAATGAATGGATGGGATGGATGGATGGATGGGATATGTAGATGTATGGGAAAGATGGAAGGGATGGAATGGATGGGATAGTGCTTGTAAAGGCTTGGTAACAAGTTCGACCGCAAAATTCAACGGTGTTTCCAACCTTGTAACTGTAAAATTGATCTTCGAAAACACGTATGCAATGCTTATAACGCGAAATGCACATTCATTTATCCTCGGTAAACTAATTGGTTCGTTGCAGAAAATATCTAATTAAACTCATGCTACCCACACTGTATGTGTTAATCTTACGAAGTCTCACTGGTTAAAATTTCCTTCAACAGACACTCGGTTATTACCTTTTCTTGTTGTCCAAGAGCACAACTTTGCACGAGTCCAGGTTAAAGGTAAGCCTTCTCTTGACATACTATTTGAAAACAAGAACAAAAACAAAAACAAAAACAAACAAACAAACAAAAAAGTCATAAGCTCAGCTTATTAAATTGTAAATCTAACGTGGTTGAAACAGTTATTTTGTAATAAATAAGTCATAAGATCAACTTTCATAATTAGCCTTTCTGACGCGGCAGCCGTGTTAACTGTTGCTACATTTTTGCCCAGTAAGCCTCGCATTCAAACACTTCAGAACAAGTTTAGCCGGACATTAACAGAAACTTTATTCTCATGGGAATAGATATGGCTGCTGCGTAAGAGAGATCTATTAGGTGATCCAGACACTTCGTTCTAGACGACGTTGCAGTGGAAATTAGTGGCTTCCTTCATTCAACATAAATACTTACTCAGCCTATTTAAAATTGATAATTTTGATAAACGGTCTACAGCGGTCTATAATGCACTGTGAGATGTAGAGCACGAGAAAAGCGAGTTCCTATTGCTTTTCGGGTGCACTACAACTCCCAGAGTGTGTATATCACAGTGCAGAGACATAAGCGATCCTTTAATATTGCCAAGTGCGATAGGACAGACATAGGGCTGTATAACTTACGTGTTTGTTTGAATTATTCGTAGATTTCAGATTAATTTATATAGGTTTGTTTCAGTTTTTGGTAGATATTAAATAAATTTCACTTACCTTCCTTGAACTAGTCGTATTTTCCGGTCAAAAACGTCGCTGTTCATAGCGTGAGGACATGATTCAAAGCCGAGTGACCATTGGTTGGAAATAATAATAATAAAGACATTTTTGACTGGAAAATACGACTAGTTCAAGGAAAGTAAGTGAAATTTATTTAATATCTACCAAAAACTGAAACAAACCTACATAATTTAATCTGAAATCTACGAATAATTCAAACAAACACGTAAGTTTATACAACCCTATGTCTGTCCTAGCGTCCTTGATATTGCTTCTGGAAAAACGGTTTTTTGCTGTTTAAGCGCGAACGTGTCTTTGTTCTCTGATATATACACAGTAGCCAGCCAATCAGCGCGCGCGTTATATATCAAATATTTTATCAAATGTCCTATTATAGTCTTGTGCTCTATAGCGGTGTGTGTATAGCGCTCTATTTGGCTTATTGCCTCCGTTCTCGGTAATTGTATCCCTCACGTTGTATAAAGTTTACATTGGTCATTTAATAATGCTTATTTATACCTCCACTGGATATTTTATCGGCGCTGTGCTCTCACTGTAATTGATGGCCTGATAAAGCTTTTCTTTTTCTTCAGCAGGGAGAGCAGCTACACTTAGTTTAACGAGAGGATTTTCCTCTAAAATAAAGAAATTGAATAAGCGAATGAATGAATAAATGAACAAATGGATAATGAACAGACATGAAATACAAATGCACTCACGTCGTCGTTTTGAGGCTAAGCCATCTCCTGGTTAATAAAATGCAACACCTACCATTTTCAGCGCCCGGGACGACAGCGGTAGAAGCACCTGCGCCCAAACCCATCCAGGACCAGCTTGTTTGGGCCGCGGACTGGAGCACCTCCTTTGGCTTTCTTTTACTTGGCGGAACCTTAGACAAGTGAGAAACAATATTGATTTTTTTTTTAATGAATTAGTTTACTTTTAGTTTTTAAGAGAGGAAAAAGTGGATTACCTCGATCGGAAGACCGAGGTTTTTGGGAACTTGCCGATCGGAATGACACATATCATTTGTTTTTCCAACAGGAAAAACTGGGTTTTCCACGTAAATGGAAAGCAACCAAGAACTTTTATTCCAAAAATTTCCATTTCATTTGCATGCGATATCAAAATACAAGAAACAAAGAATCATATTCCCAAAAGATTTGAATTGGGTGGAAATGTAAATAGCAACGCGTTAGCCGGTTTGGTCTATGAGCATTTTTCAGCTCTGCAACATCCTTTAAAATCCTTTTTCCATCCTGAGAAGCTCCTTCACATGCTTAATTACTGGACTACCTATGGCAGTCCAGTCTAGAAATGCATCGCGCGTCTCCGTATTTTTTCTTTTTGTTGTTCGTGTTCTTCGTGTTATTTTCCTGTGCAGCAAAATGAAAAAGTTGCGCAATCGGTACCCAGGACTCTTCAGGGCAAGTAATATACAGGGTTCCCGGATGCAAGAGAATGTTGCAACTGCTGCAGATGTCAATCGATGTGTCAAATACAGTTGATGCAAACGTAATGATATGGGTAGTCACGTGACATACAGACAAACAAACTGCGCATGCTCTCATTTGATCGCCGCTGACGAATAGGACTCGAAGGCTCATTAAATATTGTTATGGAGTGAAAACAAATTTCGAGATAATTTGCATGTGATCCAATAATATAATAACTATTAGATGCAGGCCAAGCGATGTTTTGTTTCTTATGAACGACTTTTAGTATTCACAAGTACAAATGAACAGGATTCAACTGGATTCGAACTGGTCAGTTTTTCTTACAGAAATTACAAGTATATTTTATTTTATCCAGATTTTAGTAGAGGTAAATTACTAGCCGTATCTGACCAAGAATGACTTTACGCGAGCATTAATAGTCTAAAATTGCAGCTAAGTATACACCAAATTGAAAAAACGTTGTCGTGTTCAAAAAGGTTAAATCATAGAAGGTAAGACTGAGTGGGATTCTGGGTAAACAATAAATGAGGCCTATAATATGCATATAACATTGTAACTCTTGAACACTGCTTTCTTCGACAATTCAAGCTAATGTTCGAGAGTTACAAGAATTAACTTAAAGTTCTAAGCATATATTATAGGACTCATTAACTGTTTACCCATAAACCATTTCAGTCTCACCTTCGTTGATTTACCATTTTGAACCCGACAATGTTTTTTCAATTTGGTGTATTCCTTTGATTCACTTACTTGAAGCTTAAATAGATAAAGACGAACTAGGGTCTAGAAGAGTCTGAAGACCTCTAGAATAGGATATAACACAATATATTTGAAGCATTCTAATAAACACAGAACTCAGAACTGTATCGAGAGCTCAACCCATCGCAATTCGAAAGTGCTTTAGAAATGAGATACATTATTACCAGGTTTAGATGAAAAATCGATCAACTAACAGAGAGAATTAAATACTTCTTTGAAAGAAGATTTACATCAGAAGGTCACCAATATGTACATTTCGACGGGGAAACACAACAGACATATAACACGATCAAAGTTGGCTTAGAAATCATCATTTATTACGGGATTTACAAGATAAATCGATAAAATAGCAAAAGAACGAGATAAGCTACCTGTTCGAAGGAAGATTTAGGGCCGTTAACTGGTGCTACAGGCTAAATGAAGGCCGCAAAGTAGACAAACACTAACAGCTTCCTCGCCGATGAAACCGTGTTCTAAGCGTGTTATCGAATGTTCTCGAGATGGAGGTCCGGAGTGAGCGAAGTAAGGTTTCTCAATCAGCGTGATTTTATCACCACAGAAAACCCAAACTATCTAATATTTCATTTTAAAAAATTCCAGGTTTTTTTGAATAATGAATTCCAGATATATTCTTGCTGTAGTCTAAAGAACAACAGTAGCTTTTCGCTACCAAAACACAAAACGAAAATCCACAATCACGCGCTGTACACGTGCCGCTCAGACTAAGCCATGCCAAAAGTCACGTCTAGGACAGGAAAGCGCGACGTCAAACCACAGGTAGCCCAGTTTACGCTCTTAGAGCGTCTAGTCTTATTATAAATGCTATGGGATTCAAAAGATTTCATTTCCTGACTCGGCAATTCCACGTTAAATATTTCACTCGAAAAAACGAAGCGACTTGAATTCAACGTAAAAATTTCCCCTTTATCCAATGAATTTTCATTTTTAGCAGCTTATCATGAAATATCTCTTAACAATCGGGGGAAAATATCTATAAGAATTATCCATGCATTGCATCAATTTAGTCAAGCAGATAAAAAAATAAACTGGGAGCTCCGCTATTAGGTAGTACCTAATTTGTATATTAATATTTTCCTAATTGTAACTTTTTTAAGGTCTTTTTAAACGTTGTAAAGTAGGTTCTTTCAAGTTATCTCTAATTTTCTTCTTAGTTTCATTATCAAGGAATACAGATCGATAACCCTGAATGTAACTCATCCATTCCCTAAAACATTGTATTCTTTTATAAGGCGTCCGTTTACGACCACCGTTAGCAAAATATTGTTCTTTTGTGGCACATGGAACCACATTGAATATAATTTTACCACACTGTAAACATAAAGCTGAAGTGTCTTCTTGTATTTGCATTCGAGTCTTACAGGATAAGATTGGGGTCGGTGTCGTAGGAATGAAAGACCACTGTAGTCATTTTGTACAAATAAAGGGATCTTCGAAAAGTTTTAAAATACACATCTATACTAGTTAAATATATCTACCATTCTACTTCGGTGATGGCCTTCATGTTTACGGCGCGGTATTTTTCATAGCCCCAGGAATTCTTCGCTTATTTGGCGACCCCGGTTTACTCAAGAAATCACCGGGAAAAACACCCTCGGGGTGTGTGAAAAATCCCCATACATTTCCTCCTATTTTTGCAAGATTTGAGCCTAAACTCGCAATCCCCATACTACTGTAGTTGTTCGTCATTTTCTGTTTCCTGACGTACTTTGTCTAGAATGATTGCGTGATCTGCTTCCGTAACATGTTTGATGACACTTGCAACTTCTTCTTCCTTCGCTGTGTCTGGAAGTGGATGTCTCGACAGAAAATCCAGTGGGTCTGTCTCATCCTTACCTGGCTGGTAGGTAAGTTCAAAGTCGACATCTTGCATGCTGATGATCCATTTCTCAATTCTGGGTGGTAATTTGGCGGTTGCCTTTTTAAACATTGGCAAGAGCGGCTGATGGGCTGTGATTATCTTAAACTTAGGTGCTCCAAGAAGGTACATCCTAAATCTTTCCTTGGCCTATACAATTGCCAATGCATCCTTTTCCGTTTGGCTATGTCTTTTCTCTGTCTCGGTCATCGTTCTGCTGATGAAGTGTACGGGTTGCAGTCCTTTAGGTGTCTCTTGAAAGAGTCCTGCTGACAATCCCTCGTGGAAACTTGCTTCAGTGCTCACTATGATCGGTCTTCTTGGGTTGAAGTAGGCAATGGTGTCTTCGTTGCTGATGCTCTCCTTGAGGTTGTTGAATGCTATTTCTTCCTTTCACTATCCTACGACATGATGGTGCAAAGATATTGTTACGTTAACAGTAGTTCTTTTTTCTTTTTTTAGGGTGCACAGAAAGAAAAATCTTGGAAAATATTGAATCCATAGTTTCTGCAGGGCTCCCACTAAAGAAGCTTGAGACATACTTCAGAGATATCCAAGCTGCGCGAGCTGTTATTCTGAAAAAAGTAACATTTTGTCATCAAAGAAAACAGGTTTGATTTAATATAAAATTGCCATGCAGTAATGTTTGAAAAATTCTAATCAGAAAGATTTTATTTTTTAGTACTTTGAGAAGATAAAAACCAATGGTAAATTTACACGAGATTTTGGAAGTCATGAAGAAGAAATACATTTAGATGGATCAGGTTTGAAGTTTAACATCCTTGCATGCATCCATGAATGGTGCAGCTTACAATTCTGTCTTATTCTAAATAAATAAAAGAGTTTTTTTTGCATTTTTTTAAAGTGTTGGTGCATTGGTTGGGAAACAGATTCAGAAATGGCAAAGTAAAGCTACAGAAATTGAGAAGTAGTTTGTACTTCTGCACAAGCCCCAATCAAATGTCTCCAAAACGAAAAAGAAAGTGACTTTAGAGAGTAACCCTCAATTAAGTGCATATGCTGCAGAGCTAACAATAGAATGCTACCAGAAGGTACTGCATATCTTTGTAAATTGATTATCCCAAAAATTACATATTAATTAACATTTTGATCACTAGCTAATATCGTAGAGAAGAAAACCCGAGTCCAGCTGACATTAATTGAACCCTGAAAAGCCTTTCCGTAGCATCTGACCAGTTTTCAAAAGTTCAAGGGTACTATTCTGTCTCAAGGACTAGTGAACAATAATTATTCTACCTACATAACAAATTTTAATTCATAATATAACAAGTGGCGATTTACTGTAGGTCTTGTACGTCGATACTGTTGCAACTGCTAATTCTTTCTTCGCCTTTCTAGCTTTCAGCAGCATTTCCCTTTCCTTTACGTGCGTTCGCTTTCTGGCGTAGTTTCTGTACGAACTTTCTGCATAATGCGACGGATCTCTTGGCTCGATACCAGTCTGAGAAATACTCAACACGCTCTAGGATTACTGGGTATTCCTGTGTACTTGTTGCAAAGGTTGTTGCTTTCTTAACTTCTGAATCGCTGGGGCTGATCACCGCCAGTGACTCTGAAGGCTGGGATTCTTTGATGGGATGCCAAAGGAAACTTGGTCCATTTGTTGCTTTCAATGAGCTCTTGTACGCTGAGACCTCTTGAGGCGTCATCAGCCGGATTCATGCTTGACTCTACGTACTTCAACTGTTGAGGTGAGGTACGGTCCCGAATTTGCTGCACCCGGTTCGCCACGAAGGTATGGAAGCGCTTGGCATCGTTGGATACGTATCCAAGGACGGCCTTGCTGTCTGTCCAAAACACCTCTTGAATTTGCTCGTACTTTAGCTCTTTTCTTAAAAAGGTGCTGACCTTTGTAGACACCAATGCCGCTGCGAGCTCTAGGCGCGGCACTGTAATAGGTTTGAGTGGTGTCACCCGAGCCTTTGCCATAACTAGGGCGCAGTGTATCTCGTTATGATTGTTCACAATTCTGAGGTAGGAGCACTGGTCGTAGCCGTTAATACTTGCATCAGAGAAGATGTGTAACTCGATGATCTTGCACTCTCCAAACCCTTCAGGCTTATAGCATCTAGGAATTCTCAGTTCGGCCAGGCGGTGCAGGTCGCTCCTCCACTTCTCCCAACGAGGTCTGATTGATTCTGGAACCTTATCATCCCATCCAGCCTTGCTCTTGGTCAGATCTTGGAGTATCCTTTTGCCCGCAAGGAGGATAGGAGCAACCATGCCCAACGGGTCATAAATGGAACTTACAGTGGCCAGAATCCCTCTTCGTGTCAGAGGTCTATCTTTTAACTCGATTTTAAACTGGAGCTGGTCTGATTCAATACACCACTGAACTTCGAGGGCTCTTTCAATCGGCAGGACGTCCTTGGCCATGTCCAGATTCTTTAGACCTTTGGCACGCGCCTCTGATGGGATTGATGCTATTACTGTCTTGCTGTTCGACAGGAACTTGTGAAGGTTGAAACCACCTTTTAGGAGTGCCTTCGTTTTCTTTATGAGCTCGATAGCTTCAGCATTGGTGGGAACAGACTTTAGACTCCATCGTCCATATAGAAGTCATTCTTTATGAACTCCGCTGCTTCCTTGCCGCACTCACTTTCGTAGTCATCCGCTTTTGATTTCAAAGCGAAGTTTGAATAGCCAGGTGAAGATACTGCTCCGAACAGGTGTACTGTCATCCTGTACTCTGCCAGAGGATTGCTTGTATTCCCGTCCTCCAACCAAAGAAATCTTAAGAAGTTCCGATGTTCAACGTTTACCTTTACCTGGTGGAACATTCCCTCGAAGTCGCACATTAATGCTATGGGCTCCTTCCTGAACCGACACAGTACTCCTGAGAGGTTATTCGTAAGATCTGGTCCCTGAAGTAAGTGTTTGTTGAGTGACTTCCCTTTGTACTCTGCACTGGCGTCAAAGACTACTCTAATTTTATCTTTTTTATCTGGGGATGATAAACACCTTGATGTGGGATGTACCACACTTGCCCTTCATCAGACACTTTCTCCATTGATTCCGAGACCCGTTCTGCATACCCTTTACTCAGCATTTCATTCATAAATTCTTGGTAGTGCTTGCGGTAGGCTTCGTCTCTTTCAAGCCTCCCTTTCAACCTCACCAATCTGCTTAGGGCCAGCTCTCTGTTGTTGGGCATGGTGACGTTTTCTTTGAAGGGTAAGGGAAATTCGTAGTGCCCATCCTCCCTCTGGTTGATTCCCTCTCTCATCCTTTGCATGAACTTGCGATCATTATGAGACAGAGTCACATCTTCGACCTTTGATTCGTTAAAGTCAAGTTCGAACATTTTCGATACTTGGGATGGCGTCATTATTTCCTTCGTTTGTGTACAAGTCAAGAAGTGGTTTGTTCGTCTCCTGTGAGATCTCACTAGCAAGTATTCAGTGACAGCCGCATTCGTCGTGATCGTCCTTGTAACCTGGATCCACCACGCCAATAACTCCCCAGCCTAGCGCGGTCCTCTTGGCGTATGGTTCGTTGTCCTTACCAGGGATGACTTCTCTGGGCTTGATTGCGCGTGCGCACTTTATGCCAATAAGCAGTCCTATTTCCACGTCTTTCCTGTGTGGCATCAATTGATCTGCTATGCCTTCTAGGTGGGACCATCTCCGGGCCGTCTCTGGTCGGGGAATCTGGCCTCTTCTCGCTGGAATATTATCTCTGGTATATGTTCTGGGTAGTGGAATGGTTTCTTCCTCGTTGAGGCCTCGTACAATCAAACCGCTCACCTGACAATCTATAAGACTTTCTGCAAGCACTGTCGATAGTTTGACCTTCACTTGGACTCCGCTCACTGACATTTTCTCGATGACGTCATTCTGGATGAAACAGCCATCTGACTGGTCGCCTAGGATAGCATACACTAGCACTTCATTGGACGGATTATCTTTATGATGTAACCAAACGGGCACAATCAGGGAATGGGCGGTGTAGTCGTTTTGGCCCGTATCTTTGATCTTCGTACATTTCGATGAGATCTCGTAATCAGTGTTCTCTTCCGTCTCCTTTCTTGGAACGTACGTGCCATCGTGCAAAGATGTTGGATGAAAACCGTTACAAGTCTCGCATACGCTCTTCTCCTACAGTTCTTTCTCATGTGGCCCCATCTTAGACAACCGAGACAAAGTCCTTTCGTACGCACGAACTTTACTCTGTCTTTAGCTGATAACTGCAGGAACTCCTTGCATTCTTCGACGTTATGTCGTCCTTGGCAAGGCGAGCACTGTATATCCTTGTCTTGTTTCTTGTCACTCTTCTTGGTTCCTGAATTCTCTTGCTTTACTTCATTAGTATCTGTGAAGAACGACCTTTGGTTGTGAATCCTTCCTCCTCTGCTGGCTCTAGTTATCTCATCTCTCTTACTTTCATCTTCCTTGAAAATCTTGTTGGAGATAACTGGATTGCATGCGATTCTCGCCTCACGCGATATAAAACTGCAGAATTCAGCAAACGGTGGATATCCCATTTCTTTCTCTCTTTCGTAAGGGAATAAAATGCTGGCTCTTTCTCCACTGATCCCCTTCTCTACCTCTCGGCTGCAGCGATCCACCTAGTATCTAGGGAGTTTCTTGGCCATTTTTTGATTTTCTTCCAGATCATTCAGCACCTTTAGGTACTTAATGTTCTGCATCGCAGCTGCGCAATGGGATAAGAAGTCAGAAAATTTCCGCAGGCTAGCGCCATCGTTTGGGGGAATCTTCGGCCAGTCATTCAGTTTCTTTCTATAAGCATCAGCCACAAGGAAGGGGTTTCCATATCGATCTGCTAATATGCTCTTTGCTTGAAGGTATGCGTCTTTGCTATCTAGGCATAGGAAACCACTAATTGCTTCTTTAGCTTCCCCAGCAGTGTATTTTCCTAAATAATACAGCCGTTGTCCTGGATTTTCTATTCGGTACTCTATGATGGTTTCAAAGGATTTAAGCCAATTAGGATAATGGAACACGCTGCCTCTGAAGGTTTCCGGTTCCGGAAGAGCAAGACTGTCTGCCTTGCGTCTTTCGGACAACAAATCTGCCAATCTGCTAAGGACGTTTTCACTATTCGAACTTTGTTGGTTACTATCAAAGGGAGGTTCTTGGTAATTCATGTATTGTGGAGCGTCGACGTCATGCAACAAATCATCGTATGGATCGAAGGGATTCGGTATGTTAGGCGTTAATGGATAGCCGTCGAATGGTGTGTGCGTGACGTGAGTTGAAGAGAATGGATTTACAGCTGTGGTAGAAGGTTTATGCTCGGTTTTTACTTTAAAATCCGTCTCTGACTTGGTTTGGGAAAGGTTTCCCGGCTTAATCGGCTTTATTTCTAACATATGGACATGCGGTTCGGGTACATCGACATTTGATACATGATATGTGGACTGCGTGACGGAAACGTGCTGAGGCGTTTGATCGACAGAGTTTAGTTGTGTGTAATATTTGCTTAAATCTTTCTCCGTGTCTCTTTCGGTAGGCAATTCGAGAGCGCCATCAATCAATCCTAATTCTGCTTGCTGAAGCTTTGTGATCGCGTTCATCTCGGCCTTGGCGAGCGCTAGGTTCTTAGCGATTTTAAACTTCTTCATTTCGGCTTCTTGTTTCCTTAGCGCGTCGGCTCTTTGCTCTTCAATATCCTGGAATTTTAACTCCGCGCCGAGTCTTGGTATTATGCCGACCATTTTGGCCTTCTTTGCAAGCGTAGTCTTGCTGGATTTACTAGAATGCAGTGATGATCTGGAGCTGCGGGATGAGCCTGAGATCGTGGATGCGCTATCTTCGTTCATAACTTTCTTTAAATCGTTTAGCCTTTTGCTTACTTCTTTTAGAAGGTCAAAGTGCTGTTGTTCTAAGGTGTCAAATTTCTCGCTCGCTGCGCGTCTTTCTGCTGAATCTAAAACTTCTTCAAGCCTTTCGTTCGCGGCGACAAGAATCTCCATTTTTGCTTCTAACAGACCCCTTTCGCTCTCTAGCTTGCTTATATCTTCTGAGTCTGCTAGCATCCTATTGACAGTATTATATTGTTTTCGCCAGTTTCTTTGCACAGAGTTTCGTTCTCGCTCTAATACATCAATTTTGAAGGCTTTGCCTTTCTCAGTCAATTTTATCGGTCCATCCGTATTCTCCATCTCTATATCTTCGGCGTCTGAATTATAAGGAACGGACATACCTTCTTACTCGTAGACACAGAAACGGAGTGACGAAGAGTCTTACTGTTACGGCTGGGGCACCTTCATTCGCACAACTAACAGCCACTATCCCCGGTTCGGCCGTAGAAACAGCTTAGAATTAGTACTGAGATTCCATCTTTACCAGTTCCTCGTTATTTATTTGGAATCACGTAAAGACTAGATAAAACATAACTACAATTAGGCTAAAAAAACTACAAGAGCTATAATACTCACAACAACTGATCGGAACATGTGGTAGCTAATACTAAGGGATGTCTAATAAAATGCCTCTTACAGAACTTAATAATTATTGATTGGAAGAGAAACTTGAATGGACGTTACTTCAACATACCTCTGTGTCACTTGGTAGGGGAAGAAGATAAAAAAGACCTTTCTAGTTCACGATTACTACAGCTTGATGATCAAAGCACGTACTCTCTTACCTAATGACTCAAAAAACCCGTGTATCCTGTTGCTAAACACATACGCTCTATCAAATTACAAGTCATTCATTAACAAACACATTTATCAAAGCTGATCAAATATTTAAAAGATTTTTTGTTTCAGTATTCCAGGTCTTAACTCACACTTATGCTGAAAAAAATGCTTTTCTTGCGTCTATGCTTTGCTGAAGCAATAAACTCCTTCAAAAATGGTAAACAATAATTATTAAGAAAATGTGTGTGGAGGAAAAGGCTTAAGAATGTTAAATAGGGGAAAAAAAAGGTTGGGGGGGGGGTGTGGCTTAGCCCTCCTAGCCCTCCTAGCCCCTCTCTCTGTACTGGACCTGATCTAGCCTTCTAACAGCAACCTATATATTTTACAGGGAAGCCTGACATTTTCGTGGCTGTAGTTGGCCAAAACCTGTTCTAAACCTGTGGAATAAGGAAGATGTGTTAATCATTATGAAAGTAAATAAACTGCTTACAGACATCTTCGGTGGTGACTTCTTTATCTTTGAAAGTGGAAAAACCTGCACTGTAAAGGAAAGACCAACCTATGTCTACAATCATGCAGAGTGGGAAAAAGCCTTAAGTCAAGCTCCGGCCTGTAAATCTGACACGGAAAGTTCTGACGAGATTACTGAACAAGATGACAATATAACATATGTTTTTGATGATGGTAATAATTAAAATTGCACATACTAAAAAGCGAATGCAAGGTTAAAAGAATAGACATAATTTCCACCAGATATTCAAAATTTAGTTATCTATTTCATGGATATAATGTTTGCACATAGTTATTAAATATTCTAAATTTTCAAGAAACAAAAAAATCTCTCAAGCATTGAAAATAACAAAGGTTCAGTTTGCTCCATATAGCCATAGTATAATATCTGACAATAGTTTCATTTGATTTTACTTGACTGATATTTCTGTTTTGGTTCTTTTAAGAAAATGATGACAATAATGATAACTCCATCCTTCCAAATTCAACAAATGCTGTAGAAAGTACCTGCTTATATCCTGACCTTGTTAAGTTGTGGACTTCACTGCCAATGACGAGAGAAGAGATGGCTTCCCTGAAACTTCCTCCTGTACAGAATGTGGCTATTTCAAGCCTAAAAGAAGATGTTAATCCTCCTGTGATATCCTTCCCATGGGATCTTCAATTTAGACCATGTGAAAGTGTACTGGATGAATCACAAGCCATTCTTAATCAACTTGAGAGGGATATGGACAGCAGTTCCTCTACAAATGTTCTAGCTGTACAAATAGGATCTTTTGGTGAGCACTTGATATTTTTGTTTTTGGTCTTTTTTTATTGTTAAAAAAAAGTACTTAACAGTTATGATATTTCCATATGTTCTTTGTAGCAATAAAATGACTAAAAATTTCATTAACAGTTGTGTTTCAAGGCAGGAGCTGTCATGGAAAAATGAATTATACTCCACACAAAAATATGTTACTAATATGCCATTACTATATTACAACAGAATTTGAGCATTGTTTGAATAAACACATTTTAAAAAATATGGCATGGAAGGTTTGGAGAATACTAAAAAAATTGGAATGTATGGGATTGAATGACAACTCCTCCTGAATTTCATAAATGTATATATAAACTTTACTGATGTTGAGATTGCCATTTTTTCTTTAAGGATCCTTTACCAGAGAGACCATAGCTATTTGGTCAAAGGCATTGCTTGCAAGCTCTGTACGTCGTGCTATAGAGTTTGAAATGCAATGGCTCAATCAAAATGCATTTCACCATATTTCAGCTTCTGACATAAATATCGTCAAGCAATTTCTTTTAAAGTTGAGACCAGAACAAACTGTACTCCATTGCAGCCCTCTTGTTCTAGACATAGGTGACCTGGTATCCCTAATCGGTGAGAGATATGTCACTGGCTTTTGCATTAATGTGGTTTGTATGAAGTACTAAGAGCTTGCACGTGCCCAAAACAAACATCATGCTCTCTTCCTGCCTAGTGTTGCACAAACATGGTTGACATCCTCAGCAGCCGATAAAGATATACAGGAACGGCTTAACCCTTTCTTATCGAACAGTGATCCTGATTGGATAAAAAACTGTGCACTACGATGATGGCTTGAAGATTCCTCCTCCCTCCACATTGAATGCTATAGCTAAAAGGGCACTCGGCTTACTATTCAGTCGTTGCTTGTCAAGCTCAATGCTAGAACCGTCTGCCTGGGATTACAGTTGCTGCAATTTTGGCATGCCACAACAACCATCATCTGGGATTGGCTCAGCAAGCTGTAGGGTGGGAGTAATAATGTGTGTAAGAGACATCATTTTGCCTGGTAACAAGCTTCCCACATTCTCGTGGACCTTTCATCAAATGGGAAGTATCAGAAAAAAAGTTATACTCAGTATAATCAATTGGAGTAATATTCAGCCACAATGATCAAAATTTGACAGGCTCTCTTGTCCTCTGGGGCACCAGTTTGCCTGAGGACAGGCTGTTGACTGGGGCGGGTCTAAAACAGTGGCTGTGTTGTAAGTACTGTATAAATTTTCAGCCCAACATTTATCTGCCTGTCTATTGTCCTTGTTTGCCTGAGGACAGGCTGTTGACTGGGGCGGGTCTAAAACAGTGGCTGTGTTGTAAGTACTGTATAAATTTTCAGCCCAACATTTATCTGCCTGTACACTAAGAAATGAGAGATTTTTTTTAGATTCAATAAATACTTTACTTTTGTTGTTGTTGTTGTTGTTGTTGTTGTTGTTATATCAAAGAGAGTGTAAATAGGGTTTAGTAAGCTACAGGGTTTACTCTCCGTATAGGGCTCCACCCAAAAGGGGAAGTTTACAAGGATGGAAGTATGACGAAGGGTGGCAAATTTGTAGTTTAGGATATGAAATTCAATTTTTTCGTAAAGGAAAGGGTTGCACTCACAAGCTAATGGATATAAAACAAAGGCACTTAAGTGTAACTTAAAATGCAGAAAAAGGTATGAAAAGGGTAGCTTCTCATAAGTAAAAGGCATACAAAGGGGTAATCTTGACAAAAAATAGGCACTCAAATTCAACTCCAAATACAGCAGTATAGAGTGCGAAAATTAAATATTGCAATTTAGATAGCTTTTAAAAAGGCTCAATTATCCTCCGAAGAGGCTCAATTATTCCCCGAAGAGGCTTAAGTAGCCTCCGAAGAAGCTGATATATTCCCTTAAAGGAGTTTTGTTTTCCCAATAAAGGTTTTTATCTGCAGACGAATATTATGTTCTGTGTTCAGCCAGCTTTGTCTTCGCTGTCTTCTCTGGTAATTTCGGCGTACAAATCGGCCTAAAATTTGAAGAACACTTGCAAAACCTTTCATTTAATCGTACAGAAAGACCAAATGGAAGCTGTAATAAATAATATTAGAAAAGTTTATAAAAACACTTCACTTACTTGAACTAGCTTCCACAAGGAAAACCAGCGCAGAAAGAACAGTCGAGTTGGCAATAACGAGGTTTTGTATTTTAAGCTTTGATTGGTTCCGAACAGAAACTCATAAGGGGGTTGAAACGTGTAACAACCGTACATTTCTTTAGTCCCATGCTCCGGAATATTCAAATCGCAATTTAATGAGCAAAAATATTCAACAACCATATTTGGAAACAATACAAACTTTTTTTGGCCAATCAGAAATGATATGCAAATTAAGTTACGTCCTTATCCAAGATGGCGCCGAAGATCAAGAAGACGGCAAGAAAAAAAGTTTCTTGTTTGAGAAAAGCAAACTTTTAATAAACTATTGGAAAAAGTAAGTTCAAAATCAGAAGCATAAGTCTTTGAATCAGCTCTGAAATACACAGAATCTACGTGGAAAGTTCCTTTGAGGCTTGACAAAAGAGAGTTCTACGAAAGATGGCAAATGGTGAAGAAGTCCAAATATGGTATCAAAATTTTATAGCTCATTTGAATATTCCGGAGCATGGATCCAGCGTTACACGTTTCAACCCCCTTATGAGTTTCTGTTCCGAAGTTTCTTCATTGTTCGGAGTCGACTGGCTTATTATTCCTGATTGGTTCCGAAGGTTATCCAATGGCCCGCAAATCTTCCGATTACATCCGAATTTTGTCTAATTCACTCACTCTTACGGACGGACACTCACTCAATCACAACTCGATGACATAGTGACTTCTTCTCTACGGATTCGGGTTTAGCATAACTGTACAAAGTGTGCGGAGTACCCACCCCACCCTCTCCCTCTAGGGGCTAAAGAGAGGACCTTGTTCCTAGTTTCGATGATTTATTTAAAAAAAACTAAACTTGACAACGATTTAAATATTATGGTATTCACTCACACAAAACAAGTCCATGAAAATCCAAATTTTCATCTTTTTCCTGCCAAAACCTTTTTAAATATCTGTCGTAGGAACAGAAATGTGATCTAATACCTTAATTGTTCTACTATCAAACTACGCTACCCAATAGACTTGCCCTGCAGCCTTGCTCGTCAAATTCTCCCGATCCAAAATTGTATCCAACTATTCAAATCTTGGTTTCCTTTCGGAAAGCTCTCGGTGTCATAAGTGCATGATTTTAATACGATTCGTTATAATGGAAAAATAGCGAGTGAGACCTGGTACAAGTCTGGCTACTTTGCAGCCCAAAAGCATATTTTCTTTTCCTGTCACGTTCCAGCCGGAAGATGAGTCACTGTCCGCACTACTATCTCTCTCACATATGTATACATGTACGTTGTTATCAGTTCGTTGACTCTACGCAAGATTCGAATCGAACTTCATTAGGTACGCACTGTAGTTACCATAAAGTACAATGGATCAAAGAAAGAAAGCTTATTATAAGAAGCTAAGGAAAGTGCAGAAGAAGAGATGGCAAAAAAGAGGCACCTAGAGAGTCTGGAACAGCGTCATCAAGAGGAAATAAATCGTTTGAGAGAAGAAATCTCAGCTGAAGAGTAGAAAGTCTACGCAAATACTCACACATCGCCCAAGAGATTGTGGATGATACCGGTGTAAAGATCACACAAAGCGATATTTATTCTTTTGCAAAAATCATCGAGAAGCTTTGTGTCAGTACAAATCTCAATCTTCAAACGCCATTCCGTGTGAAGTTTTATCACCTTGCTCTTTCAAAAAAGCCATCTAAGCGTCCAAGTATTACAGAACTCATTCGTAACTAGTTACGGACGGAAATGGTATCACAATGAGGTCATTTCAGAACATTTCCTTTTAATAGTTTTATTCTTGATTTTAATTAAATATTCTGGCAAATAATTGACTATTGTTACTACTATGGAGCTCCATTAAGATTAAACAATCATCAAAAAAGAATACATGCGAAACTAAAATAATGTTTTTAATATTCAAATATTAACACCCCTACTTATTTTGAGTAATAAAAGTCATTTATATTAACAAATGTTTTTTTCGACGTAGAAGCGGAAACTCAGTTTTCCGTAGCTACATTTATACAAATATGGCCACCACTGAAGTTCGAATTCACGAGCGGCTCTTGATTCTCCCTCTCCGATCACTATATTGCTAAAGCACTCTTGTTAGTTGGTAGAGGAATTTTCAGCTCTTTTTCTCGCGTCTTCTAGAGCAGCAATAGGATCAAATTCTTCATTATCAGATTGACTTTCTTCCGTTCCTCTGTACCTTTTGCTTATTGTCAAATCGGGAAACACATCTTTCACCCGAGAGATTGCAAATAATTCATAACAAGCCGCAAGTCCAAAGTTAGGACACAAGTCGACTTTGAAAGTTACATTCTTCTTTTGGGTGACTAACAACGCAAAAGGTGTGATAATATTTTTTATCTGAAGAGGATTTGTTGACAGAACTTTTTACTTTCTAAGCGGATTAGGTAAGGCAATGCCTTTCCAGCAAAACCAAAACGTATATAGTAAACATAACCTTAAGCCTTTAAAGGCCGACGAATGCATTTCACCCTTCACACTTACCGAGAACTTCAGATTATGAAGCCCGTTTCCGTTCCTTGACATAAGGACCAATAAGAATCGAGAATTACTATTTCTGTATGAATGCTGTATAAATCACGCATCGAGTCGATCGTTTAATATTCACTGAGGCTCTACACGGCCAAAGTTTAATAATGTCTGGAATTACGTTTTGTTTGACATGTTACCTTTGTAGCAAACTGTTTAAGTCCTATCGCACTTTTGTAAAGCATTTTGAAAGTCGTCATTCGGAAAAACACTAGACCACAAACGGGTCAAATTTGTTAACCAGGAAAACGAGGAGGTGAAGGTACCCGAGACACAACTTATGGATGCCCGCACAAGGATATATAAGACAGGATACCTTCCATGGCTGGCAGAAATAGCAGAGCAAATAAATGCTGCTCTGCATCCGTGTCTATCACTAGCAATGCAGAATAAAAGTTATTTAACTAAAACAGTGATACAAAAATTCTTCAAGTTGAAATTACCTAGCAACATAACAATTCTGAATGTTATTTTGTTTGAATTCGTTTGAATTCTAATCTTTACCTTTTTGAACAGGCCGCTGGTACAAGATAGATATGACTCAAGTCCCACTCGAGTACTACAAACATTTTGTTTGCAGACTGAGTTGTCATGTAGACAGTATGCGACGTGTATCACACAAGAGGCCGCCTATTTACGCGACATCTACCACGAGGATTTCTTACAAAATCTTTGACCTTAACAAGTTTGTTGCGTGTATCCACGAACAAAGCATAGTTGAACATCAATTACCTAACTAATCTGGACACTGTTTTAGTATTTGTTTCACACTGTGATGAAAATCAATTTAAACCTAACAGTGAACATAACGCCGCTCTTTAGGAGCATAAAACCAAACATTTATGATAATGATAATGATTTAGGATTTATATAGCGTCTTTTCTATGTGGATATAATCAAAGGCGCTTTACAATGACTAATGTGAATTTTTACAGACTGC
>JAAAQI020173556.1:2631-23372 GCA_011800005.2 Stichodactyla mertensii
GTAAACTTGGTGTCTATATAAACAGTCAAACTTACCATACGAGTCAGTTAGTTTTCATTTCATTCCGGACCGTGCATGCCAGACGGTGTTGCATAGTCAAATGACCCTATGACACAACCCCTCCAAACTCTCCATTAGGCTCCCGTGATTAAACTCCAGATGATTTCACATTTATGTTCTTGCTAATATTACAGTATACACTATACTATACCATTCAGTATAAAACATACTTACTATGCTATTCTGCTATGGATATAATGCTGTATTAATAACATCTCCTACCAGACATAAGTCCTTAATGATCACGTGATGCAAACAAGAAATTGAAAGTAGCTCAAACAAGGTGAAGACAAAAAGTAACTAAAGAAATTTTATGCAATCTAAACTTTGTTGAGATCCAATATGGCGGCAAGCTATCACGTGACCTCGAGAGGGCCATTTTTGTTTTATCAATAGATCGTAACAGTTCATACTGTACTATATAGACGTTGTATCGGGGGTGGGAGATTTAAAATTTAAAAGGGATAATGTCAGGAAAATGAATGATAAGGTTGAAGTCCAGGATTGGGCAACTAAATGAACAGAATAAAAGGAAAAAGAAATAAAAAATGTCCCTTGTTACTATCTATTTGTTTTATCAGTTTGCTCATGTACTTCTGCAAAATCTTCTCTGTTCTCCCAAGCCCCCGGCCCAAACCCTAGCTCTGTATAGCGGGGATCCGCCATGCCTCTGCGATGAGGATGTCATGAAAATCTTATAACCAATTTATTAACATCATAGTGCGAAAGGAGGTACAAGAGGTTAGCCCTATCGAGAATATCTCCTAAGATGGAATTGGAAATTGGAAAGTTGATTTTTTACAAACAACTCTACTCTCATACGACACCGAACCCGGCGAGACTCGAACCCGAGTCGCATCGATGAGAGGCGACGCATTAGTAGCGCACGCCACCCGTGCTTCCCTTGGAGGGAATTGTATAGCCTTGTTCTTATTTTCCTACTTTCTTTGAGTCATTCAAGATGTGGTAACTAGTGACGTAAAAAGCTTGCGCAATATACATTGACAAGCGAGGCAACAATCTGGAATGTGGTTTGGAACGCTTTTCACTGAAAACAGAACTTTTGAGAAAAACCAACTCAACTCATTTGTATCAAACTCAAGGAGTCGCGCGTAATAACTTGAAAGGATGACTAATTCTGCTTGTATGGATGACGTCAGAGCGTAATTGATGAATAACCTCTTGTTGCCGAAAAGCTTTTGCAAATTCACGAGAGCGATTCGTTCTTTGAGGACACAAAAGAGTGATTTTGGTAATGACTCGAGGCCTTGACCGCACGTCCGTGACGCACGTAACCGTATGCTTCATTTTAACGTATTTTTATCCAGTTTTTAAAACAGCTATTTTTAAAGTTTTCATATGAAACATAATGAATACCTCAGTGTACTTATAGGACATTTTCAGTTTGAAATTGAAGGATAAGATAAAGAAAAACGGAACGTTTTTACTCTAAAATAATATATACCGGGAATGCTTAAATTATACGAATGATATTCGTATTACATCAAATATATTTTTAGAAACAACTTTTGATTCAGGACTGAAAAATCCGATTCTAATTTGCGCCTAGGATTCTAAATACGAAACCCAGTCCTTTATGACCAAATCCCAGGAGTTCCCATATAAGCCTTTCAGGACATATACACCAATTTCACGCCATTAAAATCACTTGGCGTGGATCAAATATAATTTTCTCTCATTTCTCCAATTTAAACCCTTCGCCAGTCAACACTAATCATCTAGTATAAGAACTGTAGCTTCTCCCCTGGCTTGATTCTTCAGTTGAAATTTTCGATCGGCTTTACAGGTGTAATTCGCTGATGTGGTCTTGAAATTCACGCCAATGATTGGTTAATTACAACGTGTGGGAAGTTAAGGCAATTTACTTTTTTGCGTCAATAATCAACAGATTATATTATCATTAGCTTCAAAATTAAGATACGGACGACTACTTTCTTCAACAGAAAATACACGGAAAACGAAAACGAGAAAAGCGCAAAAAAGATGATTACAAATTAAAAGAATTTAAAATGGGAGGAAACTGGAAAAAAATCGAAAATCGAAGAACTCAAAGTTTAAAAATCTTGAATAAATAATTCTTTTGCTGCGAATAATTTCAGCAAGTATCAGAAAGACATTTTTCTTGCAGAATTTTCTATAGTTTTGTTTGTTTTAAGCCATTTCTGAGTAATTGCATTCGATTTGGTCCTTAAGATTTATTTCCTTGGGGAATTTACTTATCATTAATTATTAAATACAAGACCAAATTAATAGCTATTTATGCCAACGCATTTCTAAATCCAGAGATGGTGGTGAAAGTCCAATTCATTGAGTATTTACATGCTTTATCTTATCAAGGAACTTGATCAATCTGCCGATATCAGACATTGTTTCATTTCTTAAGGTTTTTAAAATAAAAGCATTATCCGCCTGATCGTTTAGCAACAGATTTCATGACGTATTTTTGGCTAGCCAGCCAGCACTTATGTGTTGGTCTGAACGCGGACTAGTTTTGCCACAAGAATCCATCAAGTCTATCATGAGCTAGTCACTGATTAATGATACATATTATAGGTCAAATGACCTGGATGTAAGGACGATTACCCGAGCCTATAGCAGTCAGTCACATCTTCTACTGACACACTGAAGACCGTCATCACTATTCATGCTACTCGACTACTCAATTCATGTTCATCAAAGTTTGTCTACCCAGAACGTAAATACGGCTAGAACTGACCAATCCAGAACGTAAATACGGCTAGAACTGACCAAGATAAGGTAAAATATTACTCTGCTGTCAGACTAGTCAGTGAGTGTAACTCTACTAGAGCTAAAAGTTGTTTATGCCGTCGAAAAAGTACATAAATCAGATAGTGCGAACAGATCAAAGCTGCGACTATTACCGGAGAAAAGTTGATATTCACTATATCGCAAAGCTGATGTTCGAATTGGCATTAAACGAACTCTTTATTAGAATGATAACACAGTCACTTGTCGACACACTGCCCTGGGCTTAACTACTTAATTTCAACTGGTAAAAGCATTTGTTGATTTTCTTTCAAGCAATTCAAATATTATTGGGTATCGATCGAGCTTATTTTCACGGAGTTAAATAAATATGCTGTGACGCGTGGCGCAAGAAAAATAGTTTAAGATGCCATCTTTTCTACTGCTGTAAAAACAGGTTTAACCAGGGGAAAATTACTTAGGAATTTTTCCCTGGTTTCAATCTTTAATGGTAGAACACATTCCAGCCGCAACAAGAGGCCAATAGGAACTCTCGTCTTCGGGTTATCGCATGTGAACCGAGTGTGTTTAAAGACCGAATCGTGGCGCTTTTCAAGATTTAATTTCAACGGCTGCACTTCAGGTCGCTAGAGAGAGCAGTAGTCTTGTAACTATACAGAAAGCGTTAACGAACTGACCCACTGAGATTAAATGACGGCGAATTTGACAAATTTATGTTGTCGAAACAGGTGCACGAACTGAGCTTGTTGAAACACTTCACTCAGTCTTTGTCATAGACCAAGATTAATTTGTCTCAGCCCGATTTCCCGGCGCTGCTTCTATTTTCACTCGTTAAATCTATCAACCAAAATCACCTATCGTGCGAGACCGTTATTTGAACTCGTGAAAGCGGTTCAATGCTTTTCTCATATTAAAAAAATTTTCTTGAACTAAATCAATGCTTACAGGAAAAGGATTCAGCAAACTTTAACCAAAATTGATGAAGATTGTCATTAACGATCGACCTCTTTCATTCTCCTTTCAAATAACTGAATTAATTTTTTTACCACCGTGGCTAAAAGCTTCAGAGATTTTTATTATTACGCCATAACAACGTCAGGCATCGAAACCTGTGGTGGATCGTGTTTCCGAGCATTTATGCTTCTGTGTTCCAGATGAAGTGAGTATTTTATATTTATTTGCTTTAACTCCTAGAAACGACGGCTGAATATAAAGGGCCAGGAAAATCTTGTTTGATCCAAATGCTAAGGTACGTAAGCTATTCGAAGTTATAACTTTTTTTTCTTACAGCTACAAACACCCGAATATAACAGTGAGCTAAAAAGAAACTGTTCGATTCATTAATCAATTGATCAAAAGTAGTTAATTGTTCGTACAAAATCAGACTGCGATTGTTTTTGTTAATGCAAGAATGTTTTCGTCTTTGGAAAGTAAATTCTGAAAACCGCGAAATTCTTGCGGCTTTCCTTGCCACACCCATGACCGAAATAGGTTACGATAAACTGGAAACCTGTTCGGGCCCGGTATAACGATGTGACGAATAGACCGATCCCGCCAACACTAGCTCCACCAATGAGAGCGTAACGTTTTCCCCAAAGGAATATGGAGAGTCGGACAAACAAAACTACAAACCTCTCGATTTCAGGAAAATTTAAACATTTATTGGCTATTTGTGTCTATGTTTTCCCGCGTTACACAATTTAACACTAAACCGTACATAATTTTTAGTAATCGACCTTTATTTCATAGCGGAATCTCGATAAAAACTTTTGGCTTGTCCGACGTAGCAACAGCATCTATGGATCGTGGAATCGGTCTATTATGACCGATCGATGCGAAGTGTACCATACTGATCTGACGTCAAGAGCGGTTTGGTATAACGAGAATTGAAAGAACATTAATGCAACCTTATAGATCTAGATTACGAGTTTAATTTTTAAAAAAAACACGTCCCGCAGCGCAATCCGATAAAAATGCTTTGCTGTGATACGAGTTCATCGATTATTTATTTTGTTGATTGAAGATATTTGCTGTGATATGGCTTACTTTGATAGTCTGGATCTGATTTTGCGATGTATTTTGATTTTATTTTGATTTAATTCACATGATACGACACGGAGCTCGGATTCAATACGCGCGCTTTGCGACCTTGATCCGACAAAGTCGGCAAAAAAGTTGTGACGCGACAAAACACGACATAACTCCACATGACGCGCTGAGGTGGGGCAAGATGGTTCGTATTAAATCTAATGACGTGCGGCAGTCTGTGTTAAATTACCTAATTTATAATCAATCATTACTTTAACCATTAGACATCCAAATGGTTTTCTATTTTTACCACATTCATTAAATTAAACTGCGCATGCTTTAACATTGAAATGGCTTCCCACTTTGTTTATTTCTAACACATGCCGACAGAATGCTTTCCCATTCGCACATGCTTTGCCATAAAAATACAAATCTGCTGTACAACTGTGAAGCACTAAAATGGCTTTCCTTCGACTCTAACTCCTTTTATGATTCATGCAGAAAACTGACTTTGTTATAGACAGGGAAAACGAAACCCATTTTCTGATAGCGAGAGAAACTTGTTTAAAACTTTATACTTCACTAAAGGGCGGTAATAGGAACTACAAAATCGTACAACCTGTTGCGCAACATATTGCGCTGCAAGTTGCAGAGTAAATGTTGCTCAGATTACAACTTCGCGCGCAATAAATGCACGAAGCAGAAGCCATCTCTACTCTTCGCAACAAAAATTTGAAAATTTTCGAAAATTTTTCTGAGAAAATTTGTTGCACGCGGAGTGGTAATACGAGTAACATTTACTCTGCAACTTGCAGCGCAACATGTTGCGCAACAGGTTGTACGATTTTGTTGCCCGTATTACCGTAACTTAACATCAAAAGCACGATCGTGAACGACACTGATCGTTTTTACAATCCAATTCTCAAACTCATTAATAATTCATAAGCTCAATGACCAATCTTTGCACGCTATTCGGATCACATGGATGGGTTTTGAAACCCAATGAATCATGAGTTGAAAATCACTAGTGTTTGAAATATTTTCAGCACTAGTGAAGAAAATATTTCTTAATCTACATATGCATGACAAAACACACAATAACACACAGAAATGAATGACTTTTAATAACATTTTTTTTAAACATTCTCAGTGAAAAATTCTCAAATTACTACTTAACTTTTGTTCATAGTTACAATTAATATTTAAGTGCAATTTGAAATATTCCCCAAACAAAGAGGTACATTTTGCAAGCTTTTTTGCAGAACTTCTTTAGCTGCTACTTCATTAGAGCTATCTTCAGCACTGAATTGTAGCTGTTGAACACTTCGGTCCTAAAATAACAGATACGTTACACAGCCTTTTCATTTGGCTTTTCGTACTTAGCCAATGCATCGGACCTATGGCCAGTCCTATCTCTAACAAAGTCTTCTAAGTTCTCTAAGTTTTGGAGAACCCCATGTGAAAGGTTTTGGAAACATTTTCCTCAAAGCGAATATAATTGTCGCCAGATTTCAAAATTATTCAAACAAATATTACGATGCTCGCCTCCACGGAGACCAAACAATTTGCCGTTGTAATAATAGATAACATTTAAGAGAGACTTAGCTGTCTTGTCTACCAAAAGTCCCATATCCCAAAACGTCTTTTCCTCGCTTTCAGCTACTGGCATCTTCTCCGTTTTCTTGCTCTGAAAACCATGTCCTAACCTAGTCCCTTCCTTCATCTCCGCATCAAGAGCTCGGCGAAAGATGGACAACCTGCAATTGAAAGTCGTTACATTAAGTTTTATATCACTCAATAAAATAATGAAAATTATCAGACAGTGATCAGTACAGTGCTTAAATTTACTTTTTATCTGAAGGATCCAAAAACTATTAAAGCAGTCTGACCCCAGCCTTTCAAGTTTTTTTCAGCAAGGAAGCGACGAATTCCACAAACTATTTGGTAGACTGTCTTTGGAGGATACCGCTCTTTTGACGGCTTTGCAACTTTTTCTACGAACTTTGTCAACCAGTAGTTAGCGCTCAGCGCATTCATATCAGTGAGTGGAACATCTAGTTGCTGAACTTTATAAAGTTCATAATCTTTGAACAGACCTCTAGGTTCTATCGTGGCTACTTTAACACGCCTTTTTTTTTTTTTTTTTGCCACAACTCGAAAATAGCAGCAGCCCACTTATTCGTATATTGTGTAGATTTTGGAGTTGAATTTTCGACACAAATTTCCTTTTCTTCTTCTGCTGATTTTGGAGGCCTAGAAACCGGCTAGATACAGCCATGTTCTAAAATGTTCTTTGCGTAGCAGGAGCAAACTACACAACTGATCCACTCAAGTGAGTATTGCATAATACTCTTTAACCTCCATGCCGAAATTAAAACGTTAGCTAAATTCTACACGAGAGGCATTGATTTAAGACAACTATTGGAATCCCAGGGGTATAGTTTCATAAAGACAACATAAAATGGAATAGTAAAAATGACACAACCCGAGAGAAAAAAAAGAAGGACTAAAGTATGAAAAACCATCTGAATTCCTGCATAATGAATTATTGAGTCGTTAGAGAAGTAATTCCAAAAATGAGTGCTCCGTGTTTCATTAGGGTTTCCAAACACTCGAAAACAATAAAAGCACGAGGCCTACGGCCTCGTGCTTTCAAATGTTTTCTCGTGTTAATTTGGAAACCCTAATGAAACACTCGCACTCGTTTTTGAAATATTACTTAAAAGATGCTGAACGCGATGTCACTAGACCCATAACTGATTTCCTGTGACATCCTTCCCAAGAAACTGCGGACTAAAGTTCATTGTAACTAAACTTCGACCAACTTGCGCTTTGGGTAAATGCTTCCGACGTTTTATCAAACTGAATTCATATTAAATATTCTACCAGACGAGGTCGGCTTTTCCAGCAGCTTGCTACGCTATGATCATTCGTTGCCTAATCAGCTGTATCACATCTGAGAACTAAAAGATCAAAAGGTAAGAAGAGGAAGTATTATCAATATTTATTTTATTTGCGACAGATAAAAAGCTAGACTCGTTCATTATTACGTGCGTAATTGACTCCTTGCAATTTTTCACCTCCAGCTTAATCTTTATCCCTTAGCCTATACTTTCTGAGATATAGCTCTATATATTTATATATCTTATGGGTTACATACTCGATGCTCAAAAAACCCCTGCAAACTAGTACATTGCGTTTAGCCAGTCGGGAATAAAATTACTTATTACAAAACATATATATTTGCAGACTAAGGAATACCAACTACCGTTGATTAAGTCTGGATTTGACTTCAGAAAGTTTCTTATAATTTTCATTGACAACCCCCATTCTTGTACCAGTATACACTGACCAAAATAAATATATAACAGCATGCCGGATGTACGTTTAAAGCTTATTTTCTAACCGTCTCACAAATAAATCAAACCGTGTTGGGATAAGAACTAACGGCAAGTCTTCAAGGATATGTCGATTGTCGCAAAAATGTTTGCAGAGTTTGTTCATTTTGAGTTGATTTAATCAAGAATAAGATTTGCAGTCAAGAACTAACACTGATAGAAATTGCGTCATTAGAAATGGAGGCAGTCATGCTGCAACAAAGGCTAAATTCGTCAAAACGCGTCAACGAAACACATCTAGCGACTCGAACCCCCCGTTTGAAGTTGTCTTCAATCTTGAGTCATTCTGACACAACTGCTAGCAGCAGAACATCCAGTAATAATGTTTATAATTGCGTCTAGGACCTTAATCACTGCCATGTGTTCGAGACTATGCCATAAGTCGAGTATCAGAACCAAAACAGTATGTTGAACTTCAATATGAAAGTTAATGTCTGGAAAGGTATTTGATGTGTTTCGCAGGGCTATTGGAATTTTATTTTGAAGTAAAAGTTGTTATAAAAGACGATTTAACAATTCAGTCTTTGATGCGAGTTTTCTCGGAACATCACAGGAAACTCAAGTTGAACGAATCATTATTGAAAGATATTAGTAAGTCTAATACTTTAATATAATACCTATTGATAATCACTAAGGTATATTAGTAAATAGTATCAACTAGAATTCACCCTCGTGAATGATGCCTTGTAAATGCATGGAAATGTGTCTTCGGTTCCTGTTTATTTTTTCCGGAGAAAAAATTCATTTGATGAGAAACCATGCGGTCATGGTACTTAGGGGCAATAGGCGTGGTGACCTCGCACTAGCAGTTGTCCCTTACTTTTTCCGCTCACGCTCTAAGCAACTCAAGATTGACTAATCAACACAAAAACAGTATGACAGTAGTTAAAAACCAATCATTGAAGCCTAAAAGTTGCATGATTGAGATAATCACGAGAATGAAAAGGCGGTTCAAAAACAACGACAAGCGATAACGTAACTTCAGTGAAGTCCTCGAGAAGGACTAGGTTTGACGTGAAGTATTTAGCATCCCTTTTCTACAGTTAACATCAGGAAAACCGGAAACCAAAGACAATTAGCCAACATAGCCTGCTGTAGAAACAGAGACATCGTCTAATAAACGGGAAACCGCTACAAAGATAGACTGACTGTCGGCAAAGAGAAACGGGAAGATGACGCGACCATTCCTACGGTTTTCATTAGTCATCAAGATTTCAAATCCGGTTTTAATTTTGAAGCTCTTTTTCTTTTGTTTTTGGAAAGTTTGTGGGTTTTCGATATTATGATTGATACCAATCCGGAAACTAACATTCTTTTGGAAAATCTAACCATCTGCGTCTGGTTGTTTTCTTTTATTCTATCTCAAGGTGTTTACTTCTTTTGATGCAGATGTACATGAGAACCATTTTACTTTATTATCTAAGTTTGAGGACCGAATGAGATACATGGCTATAAAAAACTGCCATCAGAAATAATTAACCATATATAAGTAATCTGTTCACTCAGTAGTCCAGGTTCTTGAGATCCAAGGGAACTCTCGCTATCCTTTGGGAGGTGTAGTGTCAGGGAAGCGACGTCATTTCAACGTTGAAATCAAGGCAAGAATTTCATGCAATCATTCATAGTTTTTTCCCTCTTCATTTTTCTCTTCCACATCTTCAAAATTTCGTTCGTGTACAAATGGCCAGGTCTAGACCGTAACAAACAGGCAGCTAATGCCGTCCTAAACGCATCGTATGTTATCTTGGTATATGCAGGGAGGTGTTCCCTGGTATATGGACGAACAACAGTTTTGAATAGTAACGAATCTGCAGTGGCGGGAAACAAAAATGAGCATTTGATAGATAGAAAGCGTGCAGTCTATCAAGTGCGGACGCTTGTGGACTGGCTGGTTTTGTAAAAAATAAGAGCTTAAATTTCCTTGCAAGCTATGAAGAACTACAAAAAGAAACTCGATCAGAATTCTATACAATATGCTAAGCGCATAGACTTTAATTTGTCTTCTTTTGCCAAGCGAAACCTATTAAAAAAAAAAAAGAAATCAATTATCATTTTACCAGTTCATAACAAATTCTAAAATATCACTTCAAGTGTTTGAATCCTCGATAACTTTTGTTTCGAAAAAAATGTTTAAAATTGGATTTTGTGAAAAGGTTTGATTGGGTAAAACGTTGCTCCAGCTGGGGTTCAGTCAGCTTTACGTGCCCTCGCTTTGAAAATTTTTACACCATCCCATACTGCCGCTAATTTTAATCGCCAAAAGGCGTAAACAGAACTTTTCTATTTTGAACTATTTTTAAATCGTGAAGCCATTCGTATTTCTGAATTGCTTATGGCTTTGAGGTCAGGTGACCAGACTTCGACTGTGGCCCGGCTTGCGCGTCGCTCGTTTAAAAATAGTTCTTTTTGTGGCGTGTTAAGACAACGTTGTAATATCCATGAAAAAAGGCTCACAAAACGTTGGTACACAGAACGCCATAGAATTGTCAAACGGATGAACAAACGCTGTTTTTGTAAATATTCTCAGAGTATTTACATTCCTCGGGTGGGTTGTTTTTAACAGTGTCGAGAGAGATTCCTTGAAAGCTGTGTTCGAGAAAGGCCCTTTGAAGTCCATTTAGAGACGTTTTGTTCGGACACAAAAAAATAAATTTGAATGAAGAAAACGACATGCGTGAGGTGAAAAGAAGCATTAAAAAACAGAACAAAGGCTGTTGATCTCGACGATGGCAGTCTTGAAATGGCGGCGCCTTTTGATGTAGTCGAAGGATATTGCTTATTGTAATGGTGCTCGACTTCACTCGACCATAAACCAATACAAAGTCACTTTAAATCATCATCCTAACCTTAAGGCCATTTATTTCTGTCCTAGGTCTCTTGAATTTGTGAGAAAAAAGCTAAGGAAGTCGTTGGGAACGATTTTTTTTTTTATTATAAACATGTTGTCTTTGAAGACACAAGACTCGCACAATTAGACCAAGTTGACTGATTACCGGATGCAATATTGATTATCAAGAATCTAAATGGTTTGATTATCCTGTTGCATAACTTAAATACAATATTCCTTCTTCCCCGTTATTCTTAGACCTTTTATAGAAGCGCCTTATGGTATACAAGTCTATTAGTATATCACAGAGTCTGTACTACACACTGGAATGGAAACGTATGTTTCATCCGGTTTTACTACGTTTAATTAAGTGGTAAGCTACCAAAGTCTTTTTTCTTTACAATGATGATTCCTAGCAGAATCGAGAACTTTTTTACTCTTTACGAAACTTTTAATAACTGTATTTCTAAATTTGTTGATAAACCAAAACCATGTTTTGCATTATTGCACGGAACTTTGGTTATATTTGTAAGTAAAATCTAGTCAACAAGTTTCTGTCTTTTTTTTTTTTTTTTTTTTTTAAATTTAATTTAATTTTTTCATCATTTGAAGTAAGAATTCGAAGCTTCCTAACCCTTGGACTGAAGCCTGTGACCGGGATATCGGAATTCGCAATCTCGGAAGTCGACCAAGAGTTACATGTCGGAAGTTATTTAAGAAATTTAGAATCTAACAAGATCATCTCACTGGACCTTCAGTGGACCTAACCTCTAGGCATTAATACACCATCACCATCATTCGAAATACCAGTGAGATCTTTTTACATCTCGGGGATCCACCTTGAAACGAATTTGTTCGAGTATCAAATTGCTTGTTTGCTTTGGTTGACCGTGCTGGCCATCTAGAACTAAAAGCAACGGCAGATAAAACAAACAGTTGCTCTCGACAAGTGTCATTCGATCACCGGATAACAAACACAGCTATGGGAATCTCAGCGAGAGTCGTTGAAATGCTGTACGCAGGGGGCATACCCAGGTATCCAACCTTTGTATTTCGAGGCACGACTTTGATTAGTACAGATCTAAGAACAGGAAAAGATCACAATGACAGGAAGATCGACTAAGCTCCTTATTTATCTTGTGGAAAATGTCCAGAATGATCATTATGCTAATCTGTCGGCAAGAAAACAAATGCTGTTGTCTGACTTTTTCTTTTCTCTAGAATAGAGGCCGGAAGTTGCTCTGAGTGTACTCGTCTGCGCTGACCAATATGTCTTTTACATAAACACTTATTACAAATTAACCTTCTTAAGTTACGTTTTGAAGTGACACAAAAGTCTTGCGTTTTTCTTCAACTCCTCTAGTGTGAGTTTGATTTTTATTCGATTTTTTTTTTTTTTTTTTTTGTACTTTACATCAATCGGATCTCATGAATATGGTCACGACTATGTGATGGACACATATGATTTATGGGTGGGTGGGTGGGTGGGTGGGTGTCCTGGTTGTCAATAAAAAAAAGTTAACCACCACTTGTTGTGTGTGTGTGTCTTGGTGCAGTCGTTGACGTACGCAGTCCTTCAGTGAATAGATGGGTTTATGACGTCACAATCGTTTCACAAATAATGCTAAGAGAATAATGAAATCCGTAGAGGGGGCGGCAAAAAGCTGATGTTTTCTTCACATTAAACCTATTTGTTCACAAATTCCCTACACACTCACTCCTGCAAGTGTGGCCAAGTGAAATCCAAGCTCGACTCGCAGTCCCGTATCATCTGCAGTTCGTAGATCGACCTTCAGGTTTATCGGTACTCTACTCAAATATACTGTATTATGTCTCAATGATTTGAAGGCTGCCGGAAACATTCCTCCATTTCCTGAGTGTCTTTGAAACCATTTTGAGAACACGGAACTCTTAGTTTTGACTGCGAAACAAAACTGGACTGTGTTAGGAATCTTGTTAATCTACTTGGCTCACTTAGTAACGAGGTACCTAGGTAAGAAATGAAGAGTTTGCTCCTACAAGTAACACGATGCTACTTAAGTTCACACTGATGCTAAATATAAACTGTATTTTGATTAACGTAACGTTAATTGATGAAAGCTTTATTCGTATTCAGTACTTTGCTGAATATTCTCTTTTACTCCTTGCTTTCTAGCGCTGCAGTCACCGACTGGCCGTAGTTTGGAAACAGATGAAGCAGCTTTGGGATAGTGTTATGTTGTTTATGGACACTGTTATTGAAGATTTGATGTTTCACTAGAAACGTTTGGATCAAATGTTACATGGCGGTGGAGGCGAGAGTGACATTACACGAGAATCCCTTCGGAAACCTTGTCGTATGGGAAAAGAGGAGTCCGAATTCGATCTCGAAACATCGAAGTCGGTCGCCTGAAGCACTTAAAACTGTTGATACGATTGTTATTAAAAACGATTCTGACAAGGATGAATATCACACGGACTACTGCGTTCTAGCAGCCGCTACGAAAGAATCGAGTTCACAATACAGTCAAATTCGACCTGTTCTGCTTAGTGACCGTGACAGGCGAACTAATTTATCAGCTGCGAGTTATAATACTTTCGTAAAAACACACACGAGTGGTCCTGTTTACACACAGCAAAATCCTACGGTAGCTGCGAAGCCTAGTTCCAAAGAACCAGCTAGGACTGGCTCAGATTATACCCCAGCCAATAACAAATACGACGACAATGATATCAAACTTTTCTGCTGCGGTCGAAGCGTGGACTCCATTATCGATTACGCAACATGCATGTGCTGTGTTAAAGGAGCAATTTATCACTGTACTAAAGATAATTACGAGGAGGGGAATCGTGCAGAAGAGCCTTGCGTATGCGACCAGGATCCTACATCCCGAGCTTGTGTATCAAGATGGGCGTGCATGACCCTGTGTTCGTTGTTCCTACCATGTGTATTATGTTATTTACCGGCGAAAGGTTGCGTCCAGGTTTGTACATGCTATAAAAGACATAGGACTGCTAGTGCTAGAAGACAAAGGGGCAGGATTAAAGGCCCTCACTGATGTGGGATTGATCAACATCGCTTGATCAAGGCTTGCAATTAAATTATAAGATTGGGTTCATATTGATACCTTTACCTCGGAAAATCTTACAATCAAATACGGACTTTATTTATATGGTATTCCACATTGTAAATATTAAATTGTTGAAAGATGATATCGAACATTGCTTGCTCTTACTGGGGGGCTCTTGGATTGAACTCAGCACGAAGTTCGGTTGTGGATGAGCTTTATAATGTGGGACGGTGAGATTTTAGAAGGTCGACCTTAGAAGGAAAGCAAACCTTCCTGCGATCTAAAGCACTGCATGTTTAGGAAGTTGCAAATCTCTAATCCTCAAACCCTTAACGGCGTGTGTCTTATCAGACGGAAATACCGTTCGATCATTCGACGGCTTGACTTCTCTCGAGTACTCTCTATATTTCCAGTATCTTTAAGATTCCGTTCTCCAAATCTTACGAATCATCTTGCAGCCACGGGGCTGTGCGAATGTTTACAGTCTGCCAACAAAGCAATCACTAAAATGCCCTCAATGCGGGTTAATGTTATCTTTAATTACTATCAAGAAATAAACACGCTGACTCATTTTAAAATTTTTTTTCAATTCTGTCTATGTAAGACACAAAGTTACTTCGCACTAGAGTTTATCATTAACGATTATTAGCGACAATCATCATGCATGCAAACAGTGCCATTTTTTAGAAGTTTTGGCCAACGGTTGCGTCGTTCTCTTCAAGTGCCCCGCTTCGAAATGTCTTTTAAATTTCCAAGTGCCCTGGAGGTTTTGTTATTATTTAAATTTTTCTGGACGTTATTGATAAATTATTCATAGAGGCATGGTTGATTAATACTGAATCTGTTGGCTGTGTATTCAAACAGTCATCATTTGGAAAGCTATTTCTACACGAATTGTGTTATTGCACCATATACCAGTGCATTGCGACGTTAGTGGAAAAAGATTTCGATTCCTGCTCTAAATTTTTCAAAAGTCGTTCTCTTGCAAAGATAATAATATTGCTGAACATTTCACTGCATAGCTTTTAACTAGAATTTTACAACCCCTTGCTTTGTAGGTGATTTCCCAGATATTTAGAACACGCTAGCACATCTCTCAGACAAAAACACTTAAGGAAAGTTAAGGGGCCAGCCAGATTAACTTATAACTTTAATGCTTTGTGGATTCGAAAATAGATGTTGGATCATCAATAGACTAACATGCCCTCGAGCATTCTGCTTCTCTCTCCAAACATCCTATTTTGTCGTGCACATTTTAGACGTTGCAGGTATTGTAGCTAATTTTAGACCCTTCTTTAGATTAAGCTGGAGCGTTTAAGTGTCTTATACGTGTTTACAGTCAGGACGGTTAATAACTAAACCTTCCACCTGCCAGGATTCTTTCTTAAAGTATTCAAAAAGTACCTGTCTGCAAACTGGGCCCCTTAAAACACCCACGCTTATCACCTTCACCTTCATCCACTGACTATCAAGAAATCCATGTATAACTCGGACCTACCAATTCAGTCATATGCTGTCACCACCCGTTTGTCAGTCTCAAAAAAAAAAATGCATCCAAATGTGTTCAGGAAAGAAAGGGGGAAAAAAAGAAGAAAAAGAAGAAAGAAAAAAAAACATTTGATTATAAAATTCAGCGATAAAACTTTATACATAGTTAAGAAATAAAATATTCTTTACAAAACGACGACGTTTCGACGCTCCCAGAACGTCATTATCAAGTCAAAAATAAATGATAAAATTACAATATATATATACATAAAGAAACAATGAAGTTAATTAAACGAAAAGTTTTTGGGAGGGGGGGAAAAAAAAAAAAAAAAAAAAAGCAGGACGTCAAAACTAAAACTGAGGTCACTGAGTTTCTTCTTGGAATTCAAGGAAAGTCAAGTTTATCTCGCGTCTATACTGCTGCTTCTGATTTGGCTTGTGGAATTTTATTCCAACATTTCTGCAATCAAATTCAGTTTTGAATCCAATTTTAAGGAAAATATTTGCTGTTCCTCTCTTCACCAGACTTCTCAGTTTCTCATTTCCCATTCCTACGCATTTACAACTATATATGCATTCTCTCATTCATTTTCCCATCTATCCATTTCCCAAACCTTCTAACCATACTGTCCTTCGATTTACAGCTATCATTTGCCTAATCTTCTCCAATTCATGCAACATAACTATTTAACCTACCCAACCAAGTACGAAAAGAAATTCTAATCCATCCGCCAGTCACTCAACGTTCCTCAACTGTTCTACCAGTAAAATCCTTTAAGTCTTGAACGCGCATGTATCGTAGATTAGCACTTTGTCAATATTATTATTACAGTTTTTGCGCACTGCATTTTCAGTCGTCTAGCTTGCTTTCAAGTAATTGGGAACGAGTCTGTAAATGATGGACATCCGGTATAAGCGCCATGTCTGTCATCTCCTCATGCGTGATCATCCCTCTGGAACAATTACATGTTATCAAGGCACTAGCAATTTGTTTCAGGTGCTGTTTGTGCGGGGGACTAAAATTCTTCAGATGATCTGTCGCCCGATAGAATTGGCCTTCAGCGGTGGCCATATGGCATCAGAACGGGCTAGGGTTTAAATGGTTTTCTTTTTTTCTGGTGCGTCCCTGCGTTGGTATTGGACTTGAAGAAGACATGTGTGCAGTGCCTTAAAAAGGCTTTTAAGCTAACCACGACAGATCGTCAATTCGGGTCAAGTGAAATTCGACTACTCCAGAAAGGAATGACTGCAAGGTTTGACCCTCTCGGAAAGCTAGAGCACTCGTCCGATCACCAAAAGTGAAAATGATTTGTTAAAATAAAGGCAGAAGCAATATAATATGTAGTAGTTGTCGACCTTTGCTCTTGTACCTCGTCGGATTGGATTTCTCGGTTATGAGGTGTGATTAAAACGTGATAACGCGTCTGCTCTTGCATGTTATTCTTCTTGCTTTCCATCCGTTCTTTCAGCAATTTTCTTTAAGATTGAGCAACCCTGTCCGGTAATGTAAACATCAGGACACGCTGGTAGATCGAGGACGGGAAATCTTAATGGCAGAACTGAGGAAAACTCTTGTTCGAAATTAAGGGCTCGACGTCTAGGCCTAGAGGAAAAATGTGTGTCGACGAACTATCGGAATATTTTGCATTTTTTGGCACTGATTTAGATGTTTAAGAGATTTTTTCATTATTGCTGATTATTATATTGACGAACGTGATTTCTGTAATAGACCCGAAGATTGCGCACTCATCCAAATCAAGGGAATTTGACGGGCCACGACGCCAGAACGCAAGATGCTAAGAATTGTCGTACATTTTTATGAAATGTTTCGAAATTTTTTTATAAGATTGATTATTTTCCTCTTTGAATGTAAAATGTGCCTCTTAACTTTACAGAATTTGCGTTTTTTCAGATTAGTGGCCCGTTAAGTTTGAATGCGCACGCAACCTTGAGAAAATGGTCTGTTACTGAGTGATTGACACTCGGTGATTAATATTGACACCATCTTTTCGCCTTGGCGTTGTAGACGGAAAAACACAATATCTCTCACTTTCGCTCTTTGTCCACTTATCTTCTCTTCCGGCATCTTTGTTTTGGAAACACCTCTGTTATAATAGACGTATCCTTGGATCACATACTTTGTTCTAATCCTGAGCTGGTTTGCTCTACATTCGGTTAAGGAACCGGAAACATTGTTGCGCACCATGATTACGCCCGCAAAATCATCAGTATATTTGCTAAATACTCATAAAGGTGATGTTTCACGAGGCGATTCGAATGTTACACGCTATCAACTTTTCGCGCAACGGCGTCCCGTCCCGTGGAACATCACCTAAATAACCCTTTTCCTCCCAAAACTAGAGCACTGAAAAAAGTACAAAATATAAATAGAAAGGTCAAATTCTATCTGCGAAGAAGTCATTTTGTTATGATTTAATTGTAGTGCTAAAGTGCTTTCTTGACCGATCGGCCATATTGGTTTTGATCAATAGAGATAGGTTCGCAAGATATTGAGGAATAAGCGGAGATTGTAGTCATAACTGGGTAGTGGCTCGGATTCCTCATATTTGTATATGCGTGTTACTATGGGTAAAGTAGAGGCCCAGCTGCGATGAAGAAATCATTGAGATTTGACAGGTGCGCAAGCCAGATCAGTGCTCAAGACACTATTGCAAGAACTGAAAGAGCTTTGACAGCTGAACATGCACAATGATAGGCTCGTGTATGAAGCAAAGAATCTGAAAAGAATATCAAAAAGCCCCATCCCTACTGCCCAGTGCGTAATGCGCATACTCTTCCGTAGGCTAGGTACCACTGTGAGTTTCTCGACTGCCTATTAAGTTCTTTTTGAGTATCGTTGAGGTGGGGTTTTAGGCATAAACAGACTTTTTCGCACTTCATTTTGGCGGGAAACCAAGAATCTATACCTGGTTCATCCATTAATTATTATTACTATTATGCTGTCGTGCTCACTAGAGGTGGAAAAACTGTCGAATTGGGTTTCCTGTGTTTCGCGACAGCAAAATCCCTAATTGACTAGGAATTTTAATCCCTCTGGGTACGCTTTAATCCGACATTTTCATCTAATGGTCTTCAATGTTTTCAATCAACTCAGTTTCGATAGATGGAATATCTGATCAGGGAATACGCGCGATGAGAATGGGCGGTCTCACATTGACAGTGTTTAAGGCTAACCAATTAATGGTTTGTGAGTTAAAGATTATCAACATCCTAATCTTTCGTCTTCCCAGTGACAGTCGAGTGATTGAACGACAGCGATTTCAGTTCCACTCAACGAGTTAGACGAATCCATGAGCAAAACCGCGGAAAACTTTTTCTCTCTCATTCATCTACTTACAGGCTTGTTTTTAGTGTTAGAATAGCTTACTAAACCGTTCATTTTCTTTTAATTTTACCCGAAAAGCGGGCAAAACAGGAGCAGCAAGAGCTGAAAGGTGCATCCGTCATACCAGTTAGCTGTTACCTCTACATCCACACATGTACATTAAAGCATATAAGCACTTCCTTTCTCACGGCTCGTCGGCTTTTCTTTGATCTGTGCCATTTTCACGGAATGTTCCGGCCCCAAAAATAAACCCCCGAACGTCCGCTCTTAATAACTACCCAAGGCACAGAGTGACTTAATTGCGCGTTGGAGTTGATTTAACAAACGGGCCTTTTGTTTATGTGCTTTGACAATTAATGTCGACTTCACAAGGCTTTGGTAGCTGCCTCTGAAACAACGCGCAAAAGAGAGGACGATTACGCATTTATTTTATCAGCCAGTCGTGGATTCTTGCTTGATTATCACCCAGGAAAGAAACTCCAATGTTGGTTTCATTTATCTCTCTTCCAGTTTAAGTTTTCTGGTTGGGTTACAACAACATACGGTTTTGTTGATCGTGTGTTAGTCTAAGGTGAACTTGGCAGTCACGGCTGAATTCCTCAAGGACATTTCGCCCATTTCCTGTTTTTCTTGGTTTGTTTCAGTCTTCGTAATTACCTCTGAAAAACATTCTAATAAATCCCTAGATTCTAAAAACATCCGCTTTCCGTCTGCACTGTCAACCAGAACCCTTTTCCCCTCGTGTCGTGATAGAGCAGTTTTCGTATGACTGTGAAAAAAATGGCGGCACGAACACGGTCAAGGCAGGGCAAGGCAAGTCAAAATTCTAGAAAACATCACGGTCGCGGCAAGACACGCTTATGGCACCGATCGCCACGAGTTTTTCAGTCATACGAAATCCACTCTATGCCTAGCACTGCTCCAGCAAGCACCCCCAGTTCATTTTTTCATGTTTGGCTCTCGCTTTCATTGATAACCCACGAGGTCAAAAAGAGTTGAAGAGTGAGTTCTTATCATGACTTTGTTTGCTGGTAATGACGAGATAGCTAGAGTTCTTGGTCATGTATAAGATGGAATATTCCTTATTTAGTTTGAACATGTTTTGTTTTCAAGTTATAATTTATAATTAACTTTATAAATGATCGCTGATGAGGGCAGTGCTGTTCGAAATAGCATAAACAAGGTCAGGAAACAAAATTCTATCAGTCGGAGACAGAATTACGCATTAAAATGTACCAAGTACAAAGCCTGTTCTGGTTCAATCATAATTTCAAGGATTGCAATTGGTTAAAAAATTAGTCTTCTGAAGTGGGCGTGCGCTTTCTCTCATCATTCGTGATTCCACATAACAATCGGTTAACGGTATTTTGAGAAAGAAACCACGTGGGATGCCAAGTACCTTCAATCATCGTTCACCCATTGTGTTTATTTAATAATAAAACACAAATACTGACAAAGATGAGTCAAGTTTGAGATCTAGGCTACTGAACGCATTAGCGGTGAGAAGAGTGTACTCGAACTATAAGAAACGAGAGATTTTTTTTTGTCGTAATTCCGGGGGGCGTAGAGATATAAAAGCTAAATTGAATCGTTTACATCAGTCAAAAGGAAGGAAATCGAGTACATTGGTAGCTTGAAATATCTTAAAAGGCCAACAACAGGAAGGGCAGTTAATGGTGACGCAGAAAGAGAAAGGGAAAGAGTGGGAGAACGGCAAGGAAAGGGGGCCGTTCAGATGTGATTGATGATTTATTAAGTCACTTAACACAGAGCAGTAATCATTATCGCTTGCCAAC
>JAAAQI020173667.1:0-41119 GCA_011800005.2 Stichodactyla mertensii
TGACGATCGGTTTTCACTTTTATGAACTGCTTATGACTCCGATTCCGATTCCGACGCAAGTGAAAACCAGCCTTTAAAGAACTCATCACTGAAACATGAGTTCTTTAACAAACAAGACCTGTTAGTTAAAGAACTCATGTTTCATTAATAAGTTCTTTAACAAACAAGACCTGTTGGTTAAAGAACTCATGTTTCATTAATGAGTGCTACAACCAACAAGAACTCTTTGCGATCTGGTTGGCTGAAGATGGAATTAACGGAATTGGAATTGCTTATAAAGCCAGCCCAATACCAACCAGAGCCTATAAGCAAGCACCCTGACGCACATTCTGCTGGACGAAAATGATATCAGTCTTACGTTTTTCAAACATTCTTTTTCGTGTGGGATTCTGAGAACAATTCCTCTGACGAAATACTGCGTCATGCCCATGCTCCTTAGTCAACTGCGTTCGAAATTCTGATAAATTTAGAATTTATAGTTTTTCTATAATATTACCTACTAAAGTTCTGGTAAAAAGTTCGCCTCCGGCTCGGATCTTTATATTCCGATAAAACACGGCCTCTCGTCCTTTAAATATTACTTAATCCTTTCACTGCCAAGGGGACTTAGGCGTTTTCGCGCGATTTTCTGCACACAAACGATCCTTAGGATTTCGTGACTCCTTATTTGGTGTTACCATGGAAAGTGCTGCTGTTCTAAAATAACGAAGGCTCGAGTTCTGCGGAAACGTCAGTCTTACGTAGTTTGCTTGTTCCTTTGGAGTCACAACGACGACTCAAATCTGGTTTTTGTTGGATTTTTAGTAAGTTTAGAGCCACTTTTCATCTTTGGTGGCTGCCTGAGGAGCATCATTACTGCGGTTCTCAGTCACACGCGACCAACGAGACGTACTTTCAAAGCCGTCAAATCGACTTTTGGTGGACGTCAATCAAAAGCGTTTCTATGACAACAGCCGGGTGAATGAATACCGATATGGTTCGTCTCATTTATCTGGGTTTGATCAGACGGTAAAACGTAAATAAATTTGAAGCCTTTTCCTTCTATAGGATGGGGAATCGTTTTATATCGTTTTCAAAGAAGCTGAAAAATGTCAGAAGTTTTAAATATCTTGGATATATAATAAGTAACTCTACTAACACCTCACAATCAACTTACGCAAGAATCGGGTCTGCTTTCCAAAAATGGGAAGAACTAAAACATCTATTAACAGATAAGCGAATTCAACTTACAACCAGAGTTAAATTTCTCACTGTATGTGTAAGATCACGATTGCTATATAGTGTGCAGGCCTGGGAATTATTGGAAGAGGAACTAAAAACAGTAGAAGTCATATTGCATGGGTTTCTAAGAAAGATGGTTCGAGGAGGGTACAAATGGAAGAATGTATCGGATCGTAAAGTGAGCAAGACGGATAATCCTATTACAGATGAATCAGCTGACTGGAGCTTTGTGATATCCAACAAGCGTCTGCTAGAAATTACAAGAACTACCCCTATTCGTCAATTATATACCCCTTTTCCAAATCCTATATACGCAGGGGCGCATATAGGATTTGGAAAAGGGGGTCACACAAGAAAAAAATTGAAATTCAGCTTGAAAAAAATGAAAGCGTAAAATTAAAAAATATGTATTTTTTTAGAACATGATGTTGTTGAAGGTAAGAAGGCGGGGTCACGGGCATCCTGTGACCACACACTGGATGATCCGCCACAGAAACGAATAAGCAGAAAAATAACCACCGAGAGGAAATAAAAACAAACAAACGAACAAGCTAACGAACAAACAAATCAAAATAAAACAAAACAGATCCAAGAAAATTCTTCCCTTTTCCCTTGGAGCGGATTTCGTATCCTTATTAGGATGCATAATTTTTAGCAATCAACATTTGTGATGCCGTAATCCGATAAAGTGTTTTGGCTTGTCGGACGTAGCAACAGTAACTAAGGAGCAGTGGAGCTATAAATTTGCTGCAGTTTGAAGAATAACAACAAATAATTGTTTTCACGGTTTATTTATTACGCAAGCTGGAAGTTGGAAGTGGCCATCCTCGGCCATCGTTGATAGCTGCTTTTCGCTAAGCTCGGGTTGCCTGTGGTATGGTCTTTGATCTTCACAGAGCAGTCCAAGTACAGACATTACGAATTTCGTAATAATGTTGTCCTGTGTTTTCCAGGTGAACTAGGAGACTACTCAAACTTTCATTAAGTGAGTATAATATGCTTTAGTTTCCATTGATTATAGAATCTTTTCGATAGCAATTTGATCACAGGCTTACTAGCTACGAAACGTTTTGTGCTCGTAAATCTTGTAGCCGTGTTCAGTCGGCCGCAGTGAGAGTCCGAAATATGAATTTTTGCTGTGAAGTCCAGTGAGACTTACTTACATACGATAAACTAGGGAATACTGGAATAAGAAATTACATTATAATTTATCGAAAATCTTGTAGATGGATGTACTATTAGTATAGAACGGCCTAGAATGACTCTTGACATCTAACGAGGTGGTTCCATTGTCTTTCTCAAGTTTAAGCTCTTACGAGAACTTAATTCTATAGGGACTATGAAATTATATCGTCGTTGGACAAAAACTAATGGCCTCTCGATCTTGGTACCAAATTTATTTGTGCTCAGATGAATGTAGTTTGATCTAATGACCATAGGCATAAAAGGCACAGGGAGCCCAAGATCACTATTTGTGGTAAAATATTTTATAAAATGTATGGTGTTGAAAAATAAGTTTCTTTTTGATAACAATTTGATGAACGGCTTTGTCTACCCGTCAACGTGCACTTAATGTGAAATTGGGGCGGCGGGAGGGGGGGGTGCGATGAAAATAATGCGTGCGGGCTTCCTTTAGAATCCATGCCTTAGTACTAGTTGGCATATGCCCTGTTGACATGTACAGTTTGGAGTAATAACCTTTGCAACAAGCTTAACATGATAGAACTATGCACTTTTATAGGCTACATAACATTATGGAACACACACAATACGGATCTACGGGACAGACATCTATTGGTGCGGGATCAGCAAGGGATGAAACGATTTCAGGAACTTCTAGAGCGCAGAGATCAGTGGAAGATGAACTCGATCGAGTCGTGCAGGACAGAAGTGAACCGAATGGCATAAATGTATTAAGTAATCCGCTAATTATGGGACAACAAATTGTCAATGGAGCAACGAATTCTACAAAAGTCGATGATAAAGACATTACCAGAGGTCGTACAATGCAATCAACATCACATAGAGATGACGTAACAGACCGTCACGTGGTATTTGGTGGTGACGTCACCTGCTCCGAAGGACAAAATAATCATAGCTCGAACAGTTTAAAATTGGAGAATTCTCCACCGAGGGAAATAGAAAGCGAAATGGAACGACTACATCATGATAGTAATCAAAATAATATCGATAATGGCGAGCGTGACATGGATAACTCTTTGTCACGCACTTGTAGCGTGACCAACACGACTTTAGACACCCATTATAGCGAGGCTGACGAATGCAACGAAAGTGATTTTTCAATTGCAATGTCGACAGATACTGTTACATTGAGAAGACGTTCTTATACGAGTAGTGGGTTTAGTAGTTTGATCACACCGCGAAGGCGAAGACGACGAATATCAAGGCCTGGAGCGCTTGTCACGGATTCTTATGCCGATGAATGCATATGCTGTTGCTCGATACTCTAGGGTTTAACCATGACGAGGGAACGATTTATTACGAGCTGTTATTAACAAGGCTATGTATGAGTAACTTGATGGATCGGAAAAGTGGCGAGGAGGGAAAGAAAATGGTAGAATGGGAGGAGATGAAAGCTTGAGGATAAATTGAAAGAGGAATGGAGAAAAGCAGAATGTAAAGGGAATAAGAACTGAAAAATAATATATATAAGTAAAAAGAAAATGAGATGGTACGAGATGCAGATTCTGGTAAAAACTGAAGAGAAGGGAAAGGAGTAGAGTGATGGCACTTAACCCGTGAAACAGAAACTATTAATAGTCTAATAGACAAACAGAATTTTTTTTTTAAATTTATTTTTTTATTTTTTTTATTTTTTTATTATTCTAATGCAGTCTATAATATTCAAGTTTGAATGTAGACTTATATGGTAAATAAATAAATAAATAAAAAATAAAGAAAACAATAGAATTAGTGTCTACTAATCACTATTAGACGAATAACTATTTCACGGGTTAAGTGCCAACACTTCTACGAGGACGTTAGGAAAAAGAGAAAGTGGTGATAAGATTTCTGTTCCTTTCTTTTCCAATAAGAATACCATGGAACCTGAGTGCAAAATTAATTTTAATTGTTGTTGTTGTATTGCAGTCTTCGTGTGCAAACAGACAAAAGAAAAACTGACCTCTGAGGGGTGTTTTCCATTTAAACCAATCCATCCAGTTGGAAATTCGTTTGCTAAAAACAACGATATATGGTACGTGTCTTCCAACCAAAAAGAGCGGGAAAACAAATCGTACACGCGTCTACCGGAAGAACCAAAAAGAGCGGGAAAAGTGGATTACCTCGCTCGTTAGACCGAGTTTTCCGGAACTTTCCAATCAGAATTACACATGCCATTTGTTTTTCCAACCGGAATTTCCGGTTTTTCCTGGTAAATGGAAAGCACCCCTGGTTCCCCCAAAACGACAAAAAGATCCAAAACTGATTGACAAATTTAATCTTGTTTCTGAAATACAAGAACAATATTTTTCTTCCATTCCATGAGATTTTTTTTACATGATGCTTGGGCAGAAATTTGGAAAGATGAAAGATTTCAATTTACATCATAAACATCTCTCCTCAATAATATTACAAGGATTACGAAAGAGTAAATAAAAAACTAAAAATAATAATATAATAATAATACCACTTGAGGCTTCATAAAATTACTATATTTTACAAGGGAGCGATTGTAAAATATTACATTATCATATGGCTATTGGTTAGCTATCTAATTTACTGGGAATTCTCTTTTTGTTAGGACTTGTAATAAAGCTAGCACCAGTCAGCTGTATAGTCAAAATCAGTGAAAAGTCCCTGAAAGAAAAAGAGAAAGAAATGAGAAGTGGATTCTGGGATGTAACGAGTTGTAGTCAGTAGGAAAAGGGAAAGTCCTACACAAACAGACGTTAAAGGCGCAGATCTGGGGGGGGGGGGTTTGGGTGGCTCGTCCCAACCCCTTACACTGCACTCGAACCGCCTAAAAAACTAATATAAACTCCCTAATTAGAAAACATCCATACAAAATATTTTCTTGAAGTTTTGTTTTTTTCTAAAGTATCAGCGGTTCGCCCTCCCTAGTCAAAATCCTGGATTCGCTCCACCATTAGACATGACTTGTTCTATTCCTAACTAAATCCCAAAGAAAATAATGCAAGGGAGTCACTTGAATCAAATAGATTTAAGTCTATGAGTAAACCAACTTGAAGAATGAAATGACGGTTGCAGTAAAGAATTTTAAAGTTGCGAAAATTTAGAAACATACCTGCTCTTCAATACTTAGTGATCTGGCTTCCTTAGGTGGGGTGAGAACTGGTTCCTCCGATGTAAATTCTTCGTCAAAATTACTGACATCTTCAGAGTGTTTCTGCGATGAAAAAATAACAAATCGTCCTTAACGAGCACATAACAGCTTAAACGCAAGCAACACTTGACATTATAGTATGTATAGCGACAACAGCATCAAAAACAAACAGACAAACAAATGAGCAGTTAATAATTATATGCCATGGTAATTTCACGTACTCTCAGTAGCCAATTCGTGGTCCATAACTTTCGGTACCGAACACCAACGGCATTATTTTTGTGTTCGCCTTGCCATATAATAAACATCTTATTAACCTCGCTTGCTCAGTCCGTACGTAAGTTATGGAACCTCGTTTTTCGCTACGCGCTTGGGCCATAAAGCAGTGGAAAAACTTGGCCCATAACTTACGGTACGGCCCTCGCACTCGGCACATATCCCTAAAATCTTACCACTGTTGGAACAAAAGGTGGCCTGACTTTCCTGGCCAGTAGGTCTTCCCATCTTACGTCCTTGAGGAATAAGAAAATAACCATTGAAATTTTGTAAAACTGGGTAGGAAATGTTCGAACATCTTGAAATTGAGATACTATAGCTGCTGCTGGATATTTAAGAGCGGATTTCTTGCGATTGGGGAACTAAAGCGGATTTCGTATGCGTGAGAAACGGTAAAGCGGAACCGTAAACAATGAGAAGCCATTTCAGTGTTACTGCATACCGTACCGTGTACGTGCTGTAAGTCAGTACCGGAAGTTTCTCACTCATACGACAATCATTCTTATGGGAAGCCATTTCAGTGTTACTGCATACCGTACCGTGTACGTGCTGTAAGTCAGTACCGGAAGTTTCTCACTCATACGACAACCATTCTTATGGGAAGCCATTTCAGTGTTACTGCATACCGTACCGTGTACGTGCTGTAAGTCAGTACCGTGCGTTTCCCACTCATTCGTAACGGTAACTACGCTGTGTGATAGGATGATTCGCACGAAAACAAAGGGAAGTCATTTCAGTGTTACGGCATACCGTACCGTACCGTGTACGTAAATCCCACGCATTGACGAAAACCGCTCCAAGGGTAAGAGAAAGATGGGTCATGCCTTCAACAAGCATGCACAACACTATATTAATAAAATGATAAAGAATTATCTTACCCTAAAGAAAGGTTGTTTCTTCACATCTTCAGCGTCCTTCTCGGTTGCACCTAGTCGTCGTTCAGGGTTTCGCCTGAGAAGCTGTGGACCAATCGGAAACACGATAGTAAGCCCTACCACACAGGGATCCCACCGTACTCGCACCAAATAAATGCACAACAAAGCTACACTTACCCGTCTCATGATCGCGATCGATTCAGTCGACAAGAAGCGAGGATAGCGAACTTCATCGTTTACAATTGAATCAAATACTTCCTCTTCGTCATCACCGGGGAAAGGTGACTGTAAGGAAAATAATTAATTATAGGTACGTTAGATGGCCGAACTTCCTTCTGATGACCGACCACTCTAAGGCCGTTCCGAGAGTCCAAGGCAAAAATGGGAATTGGTCGAACCTCACAAAACCGACCGACCACTCTAAGGCCGTCCGAAAATCAAAAAACAAAACAAAAATGGTAACTGGCACCTTACAAAATCGAATGCCCTAAGATCGCCTTAAGGAGAATGCGAAACAAAAACTGCTATGAGATGACTGCATTCGGGAGTGGATCTCAGGGTGGGGCGGGGAATCTGATCGAACCAAGTTTATCACTTAAGCAAACCTGTGGGGGGGGGGGGGGTAGCGGTGCTGTCCCCACCCCTAAATTTACCCATGGCATTGAGGTTGCAAAACAAAGAGGCCAAAAAACAATCGTTAAGTGTTTGATTTTTGATAAGTATTTGGTAAAAAATATATTTGAAGCAGAGTTTTATCTTGAAGTGGCTGTTAAAAGCTTACAAAATATGTAAACCTTGCTATCAACTCCAGTGTTTTTGTGTCATCACCTTACCTCACCCACCAGCATCTCGAATATTAACACTCCTAGTCCCCACCAGTCTACGGCACGTGTGTATGACGTCTCTGTAAGCACCTGGGATTAAGACAATCCTTATCATTCAAAACAGACTCAAACACTACAAACCGTGATTGGGTAATTGGGAATTTAATTACCTCTGGTGCTAAGAATTCAGGTGTTCCACAAAACGTGCCCGTACGAGCGCCATACCCCATGCCTTCTTTGCACAGCCCAAAGTCAGCTATCTTAACATAGCCTTCAGCATCGAGGAGTAAGTTGTCGAGCTTTAGATCTCTGTAGACGATCTCGTGTTCGTGAAGATACTGGAGGCCCAGCACCACACAGGCTGTGTAAAAACTAACAAAAAAGAAATAAACTTCATTAGATTTTTTCCCTCCCTTTTCTTCTCTTCTTTTCTTTTCGTTTTGTATATAGAGTAGTACTTACACAGTCCTTGATTCTAAGAAGACATCCGCATGTATATGCATCATGAGGTCACCACCAGGTGCATATTCCATTACAAAACACACGTGCTCCTATAAGGAGAAAAAACTGAATGAATGAATGGATGGATGGATGGATGGATGGATGGAGGGATGGAGGGATGGAGGGATGGGTGGGAGGGATGGATGATATAACATAACCCCAAAATTGAAAATACTTACCCTAGTCTGAAAACAGGCGAATAAATTAACGAGGAAAGGATGTCTTGTTTTGTTAGCAGTGAGGAAAATTCTTTTCTCAGCTAATAAACTAAAAAACAAAAGAAAGATTTCCAAATTATTTCAAGCTGTACTGAAAACAAAATAAGAGAGAAAGTCTTTTGGACTACAAATTTAAAATACTAATTTTAAGTATTACCTCTCAACTTCTTCCCTTGCTATGATATCGCCTTTTTTCAGAGCTTTTATGGCAAATAGCTCGTTAGTGTTCTTGTATTCTCCCAATATAACCTGAAATAGAAAAAGAATCATTATAATTGCTTTATGATCTAAAGATATTTAAGCAACAGATTTCTATAACACTACCAGTGAAATATGCAGGATGTTGGGAGAAACATTAGAAAAGATTGAAAAACACAAGCTGTTATTTTCAAACGTTTTCAAGTCTTTCTCCCAACATCCCACAAGCTCTATTTCACTGGTAGGGTCATAGAAAAGTATCTTCTATTGCTTTCATGGTATAGCAATAGGCAAAACAAAATCATGTCTTTACCAGTGAAATAGAGCATAGATTTTGATGGTCTCTCAGCCAATGAGAGCATGCACAATATCTATGCTATATTACAATTAGGCATAATGATATTATAGGAGTACGTAATGAGAATAAAGCATTTCGTACCTTGCCAAAGTGGCCACGCCCTAATACACTAATGCATCTGAAGTTATTAATTGACATATGACTTGAATTAACTGGCGGCGAAGGTACCCTGGAATAAATACAATAGTTAAAGAATATGTAACAGACCTCTTAAGCTTGGATGGAATGTTTTCAGACCATGTGTTTTCAGACCACCTGTCATCCTCTTGAGAATAAGATCCTCTGAGGCTTTTTCCATACACTGCATATCAACATGGCATCCAATTAGAATTGCTATTGTTCTGGACTCACTAGCCTCGTATTCAAGTGGAAACACAAAAGCGTTTTCACGTGTATGAGAGGCTAGTGAGTCCAGAACACTAGTTACTCAAATTGGATGCCATATTGGCATTTGGTGTGTATTAATGTATTTTCTCAAGTGTTACCAAGAAACAAAGAAACAACACCCAAGGGAATGACATATGGTCTGAAATGGGAAAACATTATGCCCAAGCTAAAAATGCCTATAATTGGACAAGGTTGAGCAAAATGTGATTTCTGGTGGTAAGCAATCAAAGCCAAAGGCTCTCATTGTGTGCAATCAGTTGACCTCCAACATCAACTACTGTTTTACCTGTGCCGGACAGGAACAGGAGGGGGTGGTCGAGTTTTAACAGGATGTGACTGCGGACTCTGTGGACTGTCCAGGAAACCAAAGGCTGACAAGGCATCCTGGTAGATGAAACATCAACATTGTTACATTAATAATATTTTCATATGTTCATTATTATTATACCCTACCACATGACAACCACACCTTATATCATTGATTATAATGATAAAATCAATTTATTATTTACATGCATTGCTATAATTTTTGTAAATGAGTGTGTAACTAACAATAAGTCTAAAGACTAAGTCTATGTCCAGGGTTTGTAGTACTAGGAGATTATAAAATTCCAGGTATTTTCCAGGAGTTTTCAAGGGTTTCCATATGAATATAAAAATTCCAGGAAACTTAACTCTAAAATTTCATGTCAGACAAATCAATAAATTTTCATTTTTCTAATTCTTAACTGTCAGAATACTAATATTAACTAGACCCCTTGCACATGTCGTCAGAGCAGCTGCATCTGGGGGACAAAACAAAAGACTTTTGCTCTCTTGAGAGCTAGAATCCATTGTTTTGTCCCCCAGATTGAGCTGCATTCTAGCATGCTGCAAGGGGTCTATTCACAGCAGTTTTCCAAGGAGTTAATGTAAAAATGTAAAAATTTCCAAGAGCTTTCCAGTAACTCCAGGAGCAGTGTGTGAACCCTATAGGATGTAGTTCAGTACCATAAGTTTGGTACTCTATGGCATGCTCACCTGTACTTCTCGTTCCACTGGTCTTTTGGGTGTGGTTTGGTTATTCTGTGGTAATTGATGGGTATTAGGTGACATGGGTTTAGAAGGACCTTTGGACGGTTCAGGGATGTAGGGCTGTGGTCTTGGTGGTGTCTCTACATTACTGGCATATGGTCTACCAGGTGATCTAAACATAAAATTAGAAAAGAAAATAAGTTGGAGTCTTTTGTACAAGCCATTTTCCATTCCATTTTCAGAGCAATTCATTTTTTCCTATTTTGCTTCACTTCACTGTTATCAGTTTTCCATAGGGTTCGTACTACATTCCCAAGACAAGACATTCCCAAGACTTTTCAAGGAGTATTCAAGGACAAAATTGACTAATTTCAAGGAGCAATTTACACACGTCTAGAAAATAAACACTTTCATCATTTTAAGGTAGTTCCAGACCCTTGGATTTCATTAATGAATTTTCTTTAAAATTCCCTCATTTGAAGATAATGGTTAGGCAAGTCAAAAACTGAGAAAATAGAGGGGATCACCATATTGGTTATTGAGCTATAATATGTTGTAAAAGTAGGTATTTTCGATGACTGGTGGTGATTTTGCTCAAAAAGGTTGTATTCGAAATAATCCAGAGATTGTGAATGCTTTCAGCTACCAAAAGCGATAGTGTTCCCAATGATAGCTGGAAGGTTAATCTAACATTTTATGTAAGAAAACTCCTCCAATCCATTATGCATGTAAATATGCTTAAAAGTGAATTCTAAAAGCAAAAGTCCATGCAAGTAAGAGTCTCAAAATGAGTACAGGGTTGTAAAAATGTGGAAAATCGACAATGACCCCTTCAATAGACATAGTATTTTTACCTTCTATAAAGTAAGAATATTATAGATGGTCTCGGGGAAAAAAAAGGAAAAAAAAGGGGGTCACTGAACTAAGGAGCTACAAACGGAAAAACCCAGAAAAAAACAAGTTTTTTAGTGTTTTGGCTGAGTGGGACTGGGATCTAGTCACCTTAAAGACCCCTCTTTCTCATTGTGTTTAGTTTGAAGCTTAAAAACTGAAAAATGACACATTTTCTTAGAAATGGACTTCTTAAGCTATGCCAGTTTTTAAATTATTTTCTAAAATATCTGCACAAGTGAGATGTGTAGTACCAAGGATCTGGAACTACCTTAAAAGTCATCTTTCACCATGTAACATATGGAAATTTTTGACCATAAGAGTATTTTGACAATTCAATTTCCCCCCCAATTTACAAGGAGTTTCAAGGACTTTTTTGTAATGATTACTTTCTAAAACCAAAGAGAGACTTACTCTGTAGACTGCGCTGGTTGAGAACTTGAATTAGGACTGAGCGCAGTGTTGTTAGTTGTGCAGTTTGAAGGCGCTGCCCTCTTCAAGAGCCTTGCCCATGTTGCTACATTTGTGTTCATCTGTCCAGCACGTAAAAAGTTCTTTCCTTGGAAAAAGAAAAAATTACAAAATATGAATACCACCAAACCTGAACAGAATATCAAGAAACAAATGTAATTCTGCAGTTTTAGTTTGTTTTCTGTTGCCGATTAGTTAATGAATATCTAGATATTAGATCAGTTCATTTAGTGGCACAATAAACACACTACTGACAATATCCAGGATTGTGAAGGTAAAAGCAATACTGCAATGTGTGTGTGGTGGGGGGGGGGGGGGGGCGGAGAAGGGGGGAGGCAATGCTAAGCATGTCAAGACGAACAAGTGAAAATTAGGAAGGATGAGAGCAAAAAAGAGCAAAAGAATTAGAAAATATTTTATTTTCACACAAATTCCTGAAATTAGATTAATTCTAACAGACTGTTCACAAAAAGTTTCAAAAGGAAACAATGCTGAAAACAGCAATGATATTTCCAGCAATAGGAAAGAGTTAGAAGTTATTTTAAACTGTAAGCTCACAAGAACATGGTTACTGAAGATTTATGTTCAATTCTATCAGATGTCACCACAGGGTCCAGATTTTGTGAGAAAGATTACTTCCTGACAGACACAAAGTCTATATAAACATAATCAACTGAAGATCCACAGCACGTGCTTCACACAAGATAAATTATACCCTTGGCCAAAAAGAATTGACTGTTGAATAGCTGAGTATAAAAATAGATTTCAGCATAAGGAGAAAGGCAATAATTCATTAAAAAAGAAGGAAAAAGAAAAAAGAAGAAAAACAAGTTTCTATTAACCTGTGTCATAATGTCAGTCCAGGGACAAGGTTTGACCTGATATGCAGCTGCTGTGGTCAGACAAAAATTTTTTCCCACTTTGAAAATTTGATAGAACAGTCATGTCCAGCCAGACTGGGCATTCACTAATCAAGACCTCAAATTTACCTAACAATCCCATGACCGGCACTAATTTGCAGGCTTGAATTCAATCAATTTTTGACTTAACTGTAAGGAATTCTATGTGAGATATTACCTCAGACTTTTTTAACAATAACAGTAATTTGGGTTTTATATTTTCATTGAAAGTTTCACACTGGCTTAATAACTTGATAAACATTTTCAATTGTCAAGACAAGTTTTCTTGTCCAAAAATTACAAGAAACTGTAGAACAAATTCAATAAAAAATAACACACCAACAACAGTTAGAGGATTGTTACAATGAATAAAAAATTATATTATTTTATAGGAAAAATGAATAAAATTCAGGATGAATTTTGGGACTAATTCTCAAGGATTGACAACAGTTTCAGTTTATTCTTTTGAAAGGGGAGAAGGTCTGCAGGTGTTTTCAGGTCTTTTTGACACCCTCATACAACAAGACACAATCATATTCCATCAAATACTATTATCAACATATACCCACATGTACAAACATATGAACAAGGGATACATGTGTTCTAACAAGTGATATACCACATCTTTTGAGTCTAGTAACAGCTTGAACAGCAATATCTTGAATTAGACAGGGTTGACCTCAAGGGATCTTGTCTTACCTTTATGTATATGAAACAGCTTCTTTTGTCGTTGGAGTTTAGGCTTTCTTGTCACCATTGGATTCAGAAACGTCACCTGATTGACACATTTGAAAGGGAAAAGAAACATGTCGTCAAGATGTCTGATTCCAACATAAAGAAACAACATATGTACATGAAAGTCTTCCCTTTGTAGTAACAAATGTCTAGATACTATAACAAAGGAAACAGTGAGGGAATGGATACCAGTTTATTAATTATTTATGTTTTGCTAACATTAAATTGTCTAGTGAAAGCTGAAGCAACAGGTGGGAGAGAGAAATTGTCCAACAAAATGAAACTGGAAAGTAAATAAATGGAAAACAAAAACGAAAATGTTAGGCATCCTTAAAAAAAAACAAGTCAGTTTAAAAATGAAAAACATTCTTGTTAATATTAATTTGTAAATTTATTTTGAAGCAAAAGAAGAAAAAACAAATAAATAAGGAAATGGAGTAGGAAACAACTTCAACTTAAGTATACATTTCTTGAAGAAATAGAAAAGGTGTACACCTGCTGTGTGCAGTTATAAAGCACACGGGTATGGACAGAACACAAGAGAAGGACTCGGCTACACCTCATGCTTCAACACTTCGAGTATTCTGACCTGTTTTACAACTGCACACAGCACAGCAATCAAGTATATATTTTCTTTTATAAAATACAAAAGTGCAAATGCATGCTGTATGCTCTCATAAAGCACATGCCACAGCCTATTGGAAAGCAAGATTCTTAGTTATTTTTAATTATAAAATATTTTATTACTTTACTCTGAACTAAACAGTAAAAATTTTGACACAACAAGGTTATAGAAGGTAGAAACTTCATTTTCAATTTTTTCCTGGATACGCAAGAATGGTTAAATAACAATATTAATATAAATAAATTACAATATTCAAAGCATGCTTTTAGTAGGAAGCAAATAGCCATACCATGTGCATTTATTTGATAGCCATCAAGAAGTTAGAATAATTTATGTGATCATCATGCTGCGATGAATTCTTTTTTTAACCTTGTAAAAATAATTTGGTTAAAAAATTATAAATGCTCAAACAATTTTTTTTAATCTAAAAGCTTTGATCTTCACTTAATTTTGCTTGCGAATTATTGCTTTTTGTGTTAAGTTTGGTTTGGTAAAATTAAAAGTCCAGTTTTATTTCCTAAAGTATATTAATGACAGTAAAACTTTATTTGTCTCTAACTGATAGAGGAAATTACATGTGCATGTGGAGATACCAATTTCATCTTTGCGTGAGAGATATTAAATACGACAAGATAAAATTCATATCTCAAATGCATGCAGTCATGTAATGTTCTGTTTATTTTATACATATCAACTAAATATACAGAATCCAGGAAGAATTTTCAGGTTATTTCCGATTGATTGATTGACGCAAGGGTGTTTATGGCAACAGTGATATCCTCACATGCGAAGGATAAAAATGATATCTTCACTGTGTATGAAGTTTTAGAAACAAAAGAAACAATGGTATTTCATTGACATCTATATAATATGAGATTATTACATATCATAGTAAGTGATATCATATCATTTCACTGATATGGCTTTTATTCACGGCTTTATCACATGGATGTTGACCCTAAATGTCTAATAATGACTATTAATTAATCAATATTAATTAATTTTGAAGTTAATAATATGATTACAATGACAATAGTGGTGATGATGCCGACCATTTTTAATGTATTTTGCATACGCTTAAAAGTGTAGATTTAACACAATCATCTAAAGCCTATACACAGAAATATTAGAATACATTGACAGTGGTCATACATTCAGAATTCAAGCTGTAAAATATCAAATATACACGGGAAAAATTGTGCACTGAATGCTTGTTTAAAAAATAGAGAGTAAATTAAACAAAAATCCTTTTGTTGATAATAATAACAGAAGAATCTATTATCTAAATTAAGCCAAAGCCTACAAGCAATATTTTAATACCATTCATTAAAATAAAAGATAAAAAAGTCCTTAGAACGTGTTAGACCACCACATACAGTTATCAAATATGATGTCTGGTTATCTACTCCTGTGACAATTGCTGTGAGGTTTCCACTAAACTATACTTCTGTAGTCAACTCAAGGAGACATTGTCTGGACTTCATTATTGTATGAGGTTTCCTTTGGCTCTATAATGGAAATACATTTCTACAGGAAATCATATGGTTTTGAGTGCAATTTCGAATATCTGAATATGTGAATTTTCAAAGAGCTCAGAATTGTGTCAGCCCATAAGTTTTTCATTGTTAGCTAAAAATTCTATTAGATAGTAAGTTTCTAGTATAATTATGAATTTTAAAAAATAAAGACTGCATAATTTGAAGCAATTCACTTGAAGAACAGACCAAAACTAGATGAGGCAAAATTTAATTTGGAGAAAAGGAAATTACTTTTTTAATGAATGATTGGAAATATGTCTGTAGAAGTCATTTGGACAAGATATGTCTGAAGAAAAGCTTGGTTTTTAACAAATGACTAAAACAAAATAAATATCAAATCCCTGCATATTTGAGCAAACAAATCCTACAGTTATTGAATAGAAAAACAAACAATTATTTTGAATATAAGTATTTCTAAATTTCGATATTTTAAGATACCTTTTCGTAGAGATCATAGGAAATCCTTCGTATTTTCCAAATCATGACTCGACACCTCCTTAATGAAGGAAGGACTATATCCTCGTTATGTCTCTTGATCCTAATACAGAATTTATCACCATATGCACAAAATATTCTCTTTTTTGAAGGAGGAATTCCATCTGTTTCTTCTTTGACAGCAATTTTAGTTTTTTGAATGTTTTCTTTAATATCCTTCTTGGGTTTAATCTTCTGCTGCGAGTGTGACTTAGAAGTGATTTGTTTCTTTCGGCGTTTGACATAAATGTTTCTTTGTGGAAAACGTCGTGCTTTTCTTGGTTTAATTTGATTATAAGTCCGCTCACTAGCACTGCTGCTTAACACTACAGCACTCTGAGGTCGCACTGGTCTTTTATCTCTAGAATCAGAACCTTTTCTTAAGAATTTAAAATTTTCTCGATCATCTCTTGGCATCCTAGAACCCAGCACAGCAACACTTTTAGGCCTTGTCTGGGTTTTCCCAGACTTTATCTCTTTTTTAGACGACCGTGGTGATAATGGTGTTAATATATCTCCAGATTCTTTTTTTGTTTGGTTTGTATTATTATCTTGGATTATTTTGTACAAAGGATTAAGTGGACCTTTAGCAGACTTGCTTAAACTTTGCTTCTGTGTTTCCAAGACTGAGCTTTTAGGTCTTGAAGGATTTTCGGTTATTGTTCGTGTTCTTCGTTTTTCATTGAACTCTATTGCATAACTTTTAGGTCTTGTTCTAGGACTTTCCTTCCTACTATCCACAGAGTCCGCACTATGGCTTATTCTACTAGTGGCTTTCAACATCCCTATGGTAGGAGATTTTGGAGGCACAATTCCTTCAAGAGAAGACGACCTCCGATTTTCATGAGTGATTACTCTTCCCTTGGGTGAATTAGAGCGAGGTGAATCAGGTGAAAGACGACCTTCTTGGGCTGACGAACTTCCTTTGTTATCAATTAATTCACACGAGTGGGAAATCCTACTGCCTTTTATTCCTCCATGTTTTAAGCAACTCCTATCGAACCTTTCACCAGAGTTAGCACACACGCTTGTTATTCTATTTGAGGATTTCCCTTTTCTGAATGTAGGGGGAGAACCACTAGGGGATGTAGATAATTTTTCAGTCGAACTTTTTCCTTTGCTTGATGCAGACAACCCTTTTGAGTGATCTTTCTTAGTCAAAGGAGAATAGACAGTCTCTACTGGAACATACTTACCTGTTCGAAATGGAGGAATCTTCTTAGACACCTCACTGGCAGATTTCTCAAAAGTTCCACTTATACGATTAGTCTTGTTCAAAATTTCTTGTTCATAATATTTTGCCTGACAGATGTTTTCTTTTTTAGATAAATCCTTTTGCTTCTTGGTGGGGTTTTTCTGCTCTCTAGGTGAACCAGGCTTGATTTTGTCCCTCTTGTCAGACTCTCTCTCAGCCATGTTATTTGTAGATGAAACATTGACTGTAATAGGTGCACTAGTTCTGATTTCATGACTATCTAGTCCACCATTACTGCTGTCCATTCTTGGGTATTTATGAATTACAATCAAGTTAAAATATTCTGGGGCTGTGGTTAAGTTTTCCTGCTGCATATATACATATATTAATTACTCCAGCCACTCGAATTCAATCAGCCACAAAATGCAATTCCTCTCTCCATGAATGAGGATTTTCAAATCCAGACTGAGCATTCTTGAGTCTGAGATATTTTTAGTTTCTGAAGTATTGGACAGTTTCAATTGATTCTCCACACAATGGTGATATTTCTTGCTCTGTAACCATAAAAGAAATTACAACCCAAACAAGTGGAACATTTGGAATTCTCACGTTGAATTTGTGGCATCTGTCAGATGAAAGATCATAATCCTTGTTCATTGGACTGAGTTTTGAAGTTATTTAAATATTCTATGCTTGAGGAGGCATTCAGAAAGGATGCCTTTCATGAATCAACATGCCTTAGAAAAGATTCCCCATAAAACCCTCCATTGTAATCATTTGACAGAATATTTGATGAGCTCAAGGCCATAAGATCCTCTGAGAAACAGCCAGTAAAATTGTGGCTGTGAAGTGTTTAGCCAAACCAATCAACCCACATCTTCAGAGAAAGGACCACCTGCCAATCACCTGTTATCTTACACCTCCTATTGGTTCAGAAACAATGAGGCTGCCAAGAAAGCCATTCAAGTGTACACCTGCTGTTGTTAGTTTCATATTTATGCAAATTCATTCAAGGATCAATGGATTTTTTTTAAGCATTTTTCATACACTTGTGATCTTAGTTAATAGGTACAAAAAGTACTGTAAACAGAAAACCATACAAAATTAAACTAAACTTGATTAGTTTTTAAAAAGTCAAACCAAAAAATTCATGATTCATGAAATTAGCTCAAAAACAAAATCTCAGAATTCTTTTTAAGGTTAAACTGAGGGGGGAAAATTAAGATGGAAAAGAAGAAAAGTATACTTATGATATTTATCGTCTGCACGAAAAGGAAGTAAAAATGACAGGTTATTTTCATGCTAATTCAATGATCAGACAGATATTCTGAGCTACTCAGAGCAACATATACTTCAAAGGATGTCAACGATATTTCAACCCTTATCATATACTGAACTAACGTAATGACCAACATAACACATTACTTTGATGTTTATATTAAAAGCTGACCACCAGGAGTGCTGTAATGGTGGTTTGTTCTTGAACTACCAAGGATGTTGTGATTTAAGTACAACAATTTATTTTGGGAAGCTATTCATAATACAAGTTATATTGACGTTTACTTCCTTTCAAAGCATTAAAAACACTGATAGAGTCAGTAAAATGGAATATTTAAGATCATAGTTTGATGCCTGTAAATAGTGATATATTTGTGAGCACTGTTCATTGCAGGTGTAGTATGTTCACTCCCCAACACGACCCTTTCATAAATAATTATTCTTTCTTAATATATGTCAGATACTCTTAAAAAATGTAATAAGATTCTGTCATATCTTAGAAATTCAATATTATGACCAAAAGTTAAGCACAAAAGAGTCCTGTCTTATTATTTTAGTGGCTGTGAAACTAGACATTATTAAAAATGTAAAATAAATTAGCTATGGTAGAAGTCTGTCTCTTAAATGAATGGGCAATATACTATATCTTAATCTTAATCTTATGGATATAAATAGCTAAAAAATATTGCTAAGTTATCTGATGAAGTTGCTGAAATGTTATACAAATTACTCCATCAAAACATTTTCACTATAAAGATTATTCTTTCAAAACCTGAGCATAGATTTAAATTTGAAAAATTCTGAGTCTGCCTGAAAGGAATTGCACCTTTGAGCTTCCAGATAGTGGTCAGATGCTCTCAAGCAAAAATGTGATAGGTTTAGAGGTTTTTAAAGCAACAAAAAAATTATATTCACATTTCTTTGTCACTACTAAGCTTAAGGTTACCAGACTTCAAAAAAAATGAATTGTTTTTGACTTTGTCACAGTTTTTCTTCCACAATTATTTTCATGGGCTGTTGAGTACAATCAATAGACATACTCAAAAAGAGATAATTAATCTTTCAACAACTGACAAAAGGAATGGTGAACCTTTTTAAATCAACTATTGTTATAATATTAATTCTACGCTGGTTGTCTTTGAATATCTTTTGCTTGGGGTATTAGTCTAATGGATTACTCACAGCTAGAAAAACAGAATAAAATTATTTATTTGATGTATTTTGTATGAAGCTACTGTCGGCATTTAGAAATCCAATATATTACGTTTAATTTGCTTTATAATTTTTTAGTTTTGGACACAATCGTTTTAAGTGTTTTTCTAATGAGGTTGAAAAATATATTATCAATTATTTGTCAATTTAGGTAATGCAATATTTTTTGGATGTCGTAATGGTTATGTTAATTTTTATTCCAAAACTAATGGGAGAAAAAAGAGAAAAGGAAAAAATGAAAGTGGAAAAAAAGAAATTAATGAAATAAAAGAAAGCAAACAGAAGTGTTGTCAAAATATGTTTACAAATTTAGAAAAACAAGATCAAGGTTTATGTTACTACTATACAAAAGTAAAATCAGAATTAATCATGCATTTAAATGTTAATTAATTAACTGCATTTGCCTTTAAATATAAAATAAAATAAATAAATCGACTTTGTTTAAGCAGGGTAACTAGAGTTACATGGTGTAATTTTCATCTAGGCCATGAGATCAAATTAGGATTTGAAAGCTGATTTTTGTGGAGGGAGGAAAAACAAAGAACCCGGAGAAAAACCCTTAAAACACAGGAAAGAACCAACAAACAACTCTACTCACATACGACACCGAGCCTGGCGAGACTCAATGCCTTAGCAACGCACGCCATCCATGCTTCCCATGATATAGCATGGTTAAAAATGAATTTTCAAATTTCATGACTCACCTCAGCCAACACTGTCCCTTGTGGTTCTAGTTGAACTTGAATCTTGTGTTCTTGATTATCTACAAATTCTTCAAGTCGTAGGAATGCTACTCCACACAGTGAACGATGGTCTCTCCAATGTACTCCTATCTCTAATTCTCTGGACTGTAATAAACATACAATGTTATTACGTTGAAATGGAAAATGGTGAGAGTATGTAGTTTTTGTTACAGTATGACTCTGAAAAGTTCACAGCATGTCACCATCACTGCAAGGAACTGACCCCATCAATGAATGAATCAATCAATTTTACTGAACCCTGAAACAACCTGTGGGCTGCAGTGTTTGAGCCAGGCCGTGCCATTGTGCCAATCCTGCAATAAAATGTATTCTGTCCCTCTAAAATTGCAGTGAATGGTCTACTTGACGCCCAAGAAAAAGTCTTAAGGGACAGTCTCATCTAAAATGATTCTTTCCTAAAAATCCTGGCTCATACACTGGGGCTGATCTAAGTCAGGGTACCTTAGCTTGTTAAGGGCTATTTATATTTTCTCAAGTCCATTGACACCATGGCTGAGTGGCCTCGCATTGTCCAACTGACTTATAATATACTTGTAGCTTGAAAAACGATAACACAAGCTCATACAGTACATGAGGAAGTAGTTCATAAGTTTTTAGCCAATCAGAGCTTGCGTTATATTTGTGTTATATTATAAATAATATTTCACAGGTAAATCAGTGAATCTGAACAGAGCTACTTTGGATAAAAAGGGCAATTTTTAAAGGCAACCTTCAAGGAAGAAAAAGACTGACATTGCTTCTTTACATCTTTGCCAAGTTGACTGTTCTGACGTCCTTTACTACTTACCTTGTCAAGTTCGATGGTGAATTGTTGTTGCCAACATTTATTTCCTACAGAAGCCCAGTGGGTTTGTCCAACATAGGTGTTATCTAATTTCAGGACAGCACAACTTTCATCTGGAAATAAGGAAAAATAGAGATGAATAAAAAATATTAATGCAGAAGATAATATCTTTATTTTTTCATTGACTTGATAATGACGTTATGGAACATTGAAATGTTGTCTTAATTTTTATAATATTTTATGATGTTCTTGCTGAATTTTGTTATCAAATGAAGATAACATGATTTGGAATAAACAATAAACTAATTTTATGATGTCACATCAAAACAATCTATGTGTATTAAACATCAGTACATCTTGTATTTGAAAATCAGACAATTTGAGAGTAAATCTTTTTAGCTAAGCAAATTTTGTTCAAATTTCCATTGTGGTGGATGATTCTGTCTCCCTCATAAACAAGCTGTGATGTCATAATGTAGGGCAATTCTAAACTTTACCCACATCAGCTGACAGATAATTGTTAGTAGTAATGATGATGGGTATGTACTCCTTGGTAGACTCCTTGGATGCACCCAGACTCTTGATCTATGCTACAATCAACAGCCTTCATCAAAAGATTAAGAGTCTGGGAGCATCCTTGGACTACACATGTTTATTCACTATGATGGTTAAGGTTAGTGTACTGATGAGGACAATTATAGAAATAAGTCATGTGTTTCACTGCAAATATTTCAGGCCAAAAAAAATCAGCCAATCAGAAGCTATCATTCTCACAGGCTGTCATAGCAGTTTCCCTTCAAAACATCAGGAGATAGAAATTTCATTGTTTCTCACTCAAGTGAAAAGTGCAGTATAATGATGCTAATGATGTTGGCATTAAATGATGGGATGATACTGCATGTGAAATTGAAATGACTGACTTTAAGCATTTTCATTTCAGAATGAATATATCTTTAATCCTGTGTGTGGGTCAAAATGCATTGTTATTTATTACATCAAGTTATAACTACACACTTTGAGCTTTCACACTTATACCAAAGGTACTCTGACACAAAAGTGAACTTACTTGACAAACTTTCATCCACACTCCATTTATTATAACCACTTTTTCGTTTACTAGAGCCAGGACGTGAATCTAACTTGCCATCAGGGCTTATCATTGCTAAACTGGCTGTTTTTCTTGGATCCCTATTTGGTACTACATTTAATAGTTTTTGTGCTCCTATTATAAGAACCTATGGATAAAGCAAGTGAAATAAAAACAGGGTAAGAAACAACTTTGTCACAATAAGAGAAAAAAACTTAGCATAACCTCAGTGGCAGACCACCACAAATCCTACATTCTGATTGGCTATGCTACACATGGTTCCCACTCTCTTGGTGAGACAAAATTCCCTGATGTTTTACTGACCAAATCCCAACCTAAATTTCTAGAAAGAGTTTTGTTTGCATTTGCTGCTCAAAAATTCCCTGATTTTCCCTGACTTCAGACACATATTCATGATTTCCCTGACTTTTCAAGGTCAGTGGGAACCCTGTACTAAAGCTCTTTTACCAACGGCCCACTAGTAGAGAAAAAAATATTGAATATATAAAAATAACCAATGGATCTCCATCATACTTACATTTAACAGCCCAGTCAGGGCAGCTGGTTTAGTTATCGCTGAATATTGTTGTCTTCCAAGTCCTACGGCTTTACGATCAGCATAAGATGGTGGTGTACTAAATCCTTCATCCTTGAAGATCCCTATAGCAGCCTGCTCTGGTGATACCTCTGGCATTAGCTTTTCCAGTGAACATTGCAATAGGTCTAATTTTTGACTAGATTCTTGAAGCCTCCTCTCCGCCTATATTAAAAATATAAAAAGTATTTAGTAATTATTCTAAATCATAAAGTAGTACTGTGTCCACAAAGTCTACCTTGGAATGACAAACTAGATTTAATTTAATGTGTCATTAATATAAATGGAAGAAAATAATCCACTTAAAAAATTACTTCAGGTAAAAAAGTACATAGAAAGTTGGTTGGCTGATTAAGTAAAGATGATTTTTTTTTAAAAAAAAAAAAAAAAGAAAAAGTAATAATAATAATTGATAATAACAATAATCATAATAAATTAATAATCAATAATTTCTCATTTTGACTATTATTATATTTATATTTTTATATCTTTATTTTGTATCATAGCCAACATATTTTAGTCTAAATGATTATGATAGAGGTTTAAATAGTTATTTATTACTATTATTATTATTATTACTACTACTATCATTATTATTAACAGTTTGTACACATTGGAGTCTTTAAAGCACATTTGTGGTTGTGTTACTAGTAACATTCACAGCTGGATTGGAGAAAATTAGATTTAGTTGAATATGTTTTCTCAGCTTACCTCTGCTAATCCTTTTTTCTCCTGCCCAGATTTTTGTAAAAATTTTATCATGTTTCTTGCTCCTTGAATAACTCTAGACTCAATGTCAATATGATGTCTAACCTCCTCTACCCGCAATTCAATTGGTAACAATCCTAATGCCGAAGTACTACTTTGTTTACGAGGGCCTCCCCCACTCTGTTTTCTCGAGCCTTCCTCTAATGGTGCAGCCTGTTGCTCTCGCAATATTGCCATTCTTATTATTTCCATTTTCATCTTGGCATCTTCCAACATTTGCTGTGCTTCAGCAATCAACTTTGATTTGTCCTTGGTTTTGAGGTTAACATACATTGCAAGCATGTTTTCAGCACCTTGTTTGACTTTGTTTTCAACAGCTAACTGCTTTTGAAGTGACACAAGTTTAGTGTTTTGTACGTCATCATTTGTACTACCATTTGCTCTTTCTGGTGAATGCCCATCTTCCATATCAACTGCAGAAGAAAATCAATGGTCAGATTAGTGCATATGTAATGTATAAAGATTGAGCTGAAGATGAAGACTGAACTGTTTTATGCCCATAAGGGCTGATCATGAATACTTTATATCATTTATGAAACATCTAGGACTATGGAAAACCAAATGGAACTCGGAAAAAATCTGAGTCCCAGATAGGATTTGAACCCATGACCCTTCGCACTCTAGTCAGATGCTCTAACTACTGAGCTACTGGAGATTCTATGGTGAGCAAAATTGCCCTGTGGGTTTTGACTAGAACTGCATGATTCTCTCTAGAACAATCCTAGTCAGATGCTCTAACCATTGAGCTACTGGAGACTATGGTGTCCAACTAGATTGCAGAGGGTCATGGGTTCAAATCCCATCTGGGACTCAGATTTTTTCCAAGTTCCATTTGGTTTTCCATTGATTTTTTTAGTGACACTTTTTTACTTATAAAAAAATCTGTAGTCACAAGGCAAAAATACATAATTAATCAACATACAAACTTTTAAACAAAAAGGTACCGGTATTAGTATGGCTTGTACAAAACTACATAAATGGTTAACCAACAATTGACAGGGAAGATTAAGAGACGAGAAATCCATCCTGAAAATCTTAAATTTCCACTTAAAATGTAAGTGCCATTTTCTGAATGGTCCTAGAGCTTCACCAATCAGAAGACCATGTAGTGACATTAACCAGTCCAACAATAGAATGCAACTCTTGTGGTGCAAGAGTATACATTTTCACAACCAGATGATGGTCAGCTTTACAAAATACTGGGAATATTATAAGGTTGCTAGAGTTACCTTAGTAACGACACAGTAATACTAAGAAACTAAGACTTTTTAATAGACTAGTTATTTTTGAATGACATGCCATGCTGGTTTGGTTTATGAATTAGTTAAAGTTTTGAAGCAACATTTTTTCTAAAATACAACTTGTTTTATCCTTTTTAACAGCATTTTACCTTTTTGTCTATGAAAAGAAGAAAGGGTTACCAAACAATTTGAAAAACAGTCTAATGACTATCAACTGATTATAAAAACAGGACCGCATTCAGCAAGACTGTCAACTACACACTATTCTGAGGGATATGTACCACCCCTTGTGGGATATGAAGCTGTTCTAAGGCAGTCTTTTTATGAGCCCATTAAAATACCCCCATGACATTGATAAACAAAATCAAATCAAATCCAAGTCGTTCCAGATTTCTATGACAAAGTTGAAATCTACAAGGAGAATGCATAATCAAAACTGACAAATACTTTGAAATTAACACTCAAATAACTGATAGCACAGCATCAGCTCTTGGATGTTATAATAGCTGAAAAGTTCGATAACATTAATGTCACAGACAAGAAATGTCAGCCGAATATTTACGAAAATCACCAGCTAAATAACGTGAATAATGAGTGTGGGCTAAGAATGCCAAGCTCCTATCCAAGGTCTTGTTTATCTAACAGCTTAGTGAATATTTTAAACAATTAAATCTCTAAGTTTTTTAAGGACTTTAAAACTGTTACGAAAGATCTTGTCATTTATGTGTGTAGCTTAAGGTGTCGCTGATAATTTTTGAAAGTAAAAACGAACAAACGTAGGAACGATCACACCGCAGACCTCAAAGCTGAACGAACCTCACTTCAGTTTTGCATAAACCCTACGAGACCTGTAAATATCTATGAATGGTTCGCTGAATGTGTTAATAGGACGAGCAAAACCAATAATAAAGACCTCGAGCACTAACAGATAAAAATCTGGATGGTGTTAATACTAAACAGTCGTTAAACAGTAGATGAATGCAGACGGAAATCGGGGGTTATTCCAATGGATGTATGAACGCAAGAAAATGGCTGTCTGCGTTTGTAAACACCAAAGACATGGTGGAGAATTACAGTCTACGCTGAGTGTTCATCTTGACTTTTTAATTCAACCTCTGTCAATGAAATAACTACTACTTCATGAGTTTAATCGTAAAGGAAACAATTCGATCTAAACAGTATAATTTCATTTAAAAATACACAGCGGTTTTGAGCTAACATTTTCACGAACGCCGCGCAATGATCACAACTTGACAGACACAACCTTCACATTGTACAAACTCCAGGACATTTACCACAGACACATAACAGTGACAGAAATTGTCTGTAATACTTACAGATGGGATCTTCACTAACTCGAGCGTTCAAGTCCTGTAATTCTTGGTGCAGATCTTGAAGTTTGGCGCTGGATTCTTTCAAAATCGCGTTGCATTGTGACAACGACTTTTTATCTGTGGCCACTTTCTTGAGGTTCTCAGCACCTTCTTTTATCTTCAGTTGCTTTCTAATCTCAGATTTTATTATCTCTTTAGAATGTTCTAAGTCTGTTCGTATGAGAGATTCAGAGCCCGCTCTCTGCATGGCTCGGTGTTCCTCTTGTGCGCTCGCACGACGAGTACGGGATGCATCGTACTAAAAGAAAGAACGACAACTTCAACATCTCAAAACAGCTCGCCAAATACTAATAATACAGTCCTCAGACTCTCTGTACCTACCATGACGCTACCAGCCGGGTGCATTCTATCCCAAATGCATGAAATAGAAGCTAAGTAAACCGAAACAGTCGCTCAAAAAGTGGAAGTTCACATCGACCATGACCATTTAACTCCACAGAAAAAACTCGACTCGCTCTTCTTCAAGCAAATACCAAAGTAAACAAGGCCTTTTTAAACCGAGAGACTGTTTTCCACGGCTAGTTAACTAAATGGACCCCTTGTCGGAAGACTGAGGCAACTCTTGACGCTTTCTACGAGGCGTCAGCTCGCTGAAAAGGGTTTAAAATCGGGTTACTTTTCAAAATGTCCGGCAGAAATTTTCTAAGTTTTGTAATACGAGGGTAACAACCGAAGAAGGCACACGTTCGAACAGCACCCTGGGACTGAAAAACCCTATCACGTGATCCTAATCTCATTGTTTTGCGTGACAATAATAGTTTAACCCAAAGGAAATCCACCAAAATAAACGCTTAAAAAGTTGTTGCTCCCCTTTGATATCATATGAACGGAATTGCCACGGACGTGTTTCTTAGTTGCCGACGATTTTTGAAAAGATAAAGTAAGCGCGCCGGGGATTTCCTTACATTTCCGGTTGGTGAGTAATGGCTATTGTTATCTCTGTCACGCAATTGTATTGTCACGATACGTCAAAAAGCCCGCCAAACTTTTGCCTGACAAACACGATGGATATTAATTTAAAAGGTTGTCTGCTTTTTAAAGACTTATTCGAGATCGCCAGTCTTCCCCTGGGAGGCAAAGATTAAGTTGTAAAGCTTTAATACAGCCAAGTAAACCGGCAACGCTTGAATGATTGAAGTGGGTGTATAATATGTCAAAATAGTTCACGTTTGACGTCATAGTCTTAGTGACTACGTAAAATTCGCTTAGTCAAAACACGTGCTGATGAAAATACGACTTTTTTATTCTGAGATCATCGGAGTAATATGTGTGGGAGAACTGCATGGTGAGTGGCAAAACGTAAACAAGATATTCAAGCCTAATAATAGCACCTCAGGACTACTATCTACTCATTTTTGGGTTTTGTTTATGACGTCTTGTGTATCAGAACCCATAGCCTCCATGTTTAATGTCAAACACATTCTTTCTTGTTGATTGTACAGCACATTAGATCCTGCTGAAATTCCTAAACACTGTCGTTATCAGAGCAAGAATGGGAAAGTTCAAACTCCACAGTGGAAACAAACGTCAAATGGAACGTACTTTCCTTCCTATAACATGGCACCTCAGGCATACACGTATGTAATGCACAACACACGCAGTCATCTATGGCTGCACGCTTGGGCTGGAGTATTGTACGGTAGAGAAAGGTGGGGTAGGATAGGATAGAGTAGACTATTTTAAGCTTCCTGCACCCATTCCTAACAAAAAATCTAAACATTGATACAAGAGCTCCAGAGGCAGTTCCAGGAGGGGGTGCACCTGAAGCATTTTTAAAGGGGGGTGCACAATTTATGATCAGGTCTTGAGCACCAAAAGTAAATGACATTAAATCTATAATTGACTATAAGAACCTCATCTCAGAAGGGATACACACCCCATGCACCATGCCCTTGGATCCACCCCTGAACTCTTCTTCAGAACAAAAAGATCCCTATCTTAGGAAATGACATAACATTTCCAAGTGGAAACTGGAGTGCAATAGGATTAAAATGGGCAAGGCACATCAAGCACAGGGGAGCAACTAATTTCTTAGCATTCATTTATAACAAAAGATGTTTTGATCAACCTTTTTACACCCATAGTTATATGACTTAATTCTTCAGATTTTTAGAATATTTTTTTCTGCTAGGAACTGTTTGTTAATTATGGCTGGGGGAGCCTGGATTTTGATTTTTTAAAAAGGCTTATAAAAAAATGTATCTCCCAAAATTTAAATTCTTCATTATTCTGCACTAAAATATTCCATCAAGAAGTGTAAACCCATTTTTTGTCATACTAAAAAATGATACCCCCCCCCCCACATTTTAACAGATTTTGAAAAATATATTCCCTCTCTGAACACCAGCCCCCTTAGCCATGTGTAATTAGTGAACAGTTCCTTATGCTCCTATTTTTTGTAGGCCAGTTTTGATATCTAGTAAACATGTGCCGAAGCAAAGCAATCAAGAAGAAATTGGCGAGATACCTGAGAGATCACTACAGGCCATGAGGTGGGGTCTCATACCATCATGGTATAAGGGAAACCCGAAGGAATTCACTCTGAGTACAAACAATGCTCGAAAAGACTCGCTTATGGAGAAGGCTTCTTATAAGACCCCTCTGATCAAAGGAAGGAGATGTGTTGTCCTTGCAGATGGGTAAGAATTATTTTAATGTCATATATATAGTTTTCTGTCTTCAATGATGTAATGGTGAACAAATACTTTAGTAGACTAGCCAGTGCCTTTTGGACTTGCTCATCTATTCTTTTCAAAATCAATTCCAGCCTCAAGGTGACCTATATGTTGGGTTGATAATTATGTTATTTCTTTTTTTATACCAGTTAAAGTTCATTCAGAAATCAGGATTGAGATCACATCAGTTATACTACCATTATCACTCTTACTGACAACCCCTGCCTCCCATCATGTATTCATCAATGATTGAATTATTAGTTATTGCAACTACAGTTTAATAACCTCCACCCCACACTGCTCAGGAACAATTGATGATAACATCATTGATGAAGGTTTCTGCATGCTTAAATTATTGCATATAATTTTTTAGATTTTTTGAGTGGAAAACAGACAGAAGTGGCAAAAAACAGCCATATTTCATCTATTTCAAGAAAGAAGACCAAAAGCCAACATTAGCTGATGAGACTATGCCAAAAGAAGACAATAGAAGACTTTTGACCATGGCTGGAATATTCGACTGCTGGAAACCACAGGTAAATGACAGTTTTATATCTTTTCAACTAGCACTATGCCATTGCTCATAATTGTACAAAATAATTATACATAATTGTACAAAATCAAGTGTTGGATAGCTTGTGGTTTTTAAAGAGCAAGAAGGCTTGCTAAATTTTTTCACTGTATTAAGCATACAAAAGCAGTCATTATTTTTAACAACTATTAATGAAAATCATTTCTTTTTTATTATGAAGATTCTTTATTTCTTTATTTTTTTTTTCAGGGTGTGAATGATGATGATGATGACAATATGTTATACTCCTATGCTATTGTAACAGTTGATGCTTCATCATCAATTAATTGGCTGCACCACAGGATGCCGGTAAAAAGACGACCAATGAAAACAATGATTTCTTGAAACTCTTTCTCCACAATGAAACTCCCAGTACAGACATACATGTAAATGTAAATGTTTACCGTTTTTAATGTGCAAATATCTGTATGAATATAAGCAAATGCGTGGGACCACCATTAACGTGATCATCTGAGCCATGTGGTCTAACCATTTGCAGATGTTATTACAAGGGCAGCACCTTCTCCTCAGTTATTTTAAGACCCTGAGTGTTGGTCTGGCCGGGGCTTGAAGACAATACTCTACCAACTGAGCTACTTGGGTGGCACTAATACATCTTATGTCTTGACCATGATGGTACTGTGTCAAAACATCACTGGATGAGCAGTGATCCTGTATGTGTGTGGGCAGGAGGGGGTCCAGGGGGTGCTTCACCCAATCTTCTCAATGTGGTTACAATCAGTAGTAACTTGCCATGCCCCATATTATTATTAGAGCAGATTTCATATGACAGTGAAAAGCTCACAGCATGAACACAGTCATAACATGGCCAGACATGTCAAAGTTTTAGAAAACATCAGTCGCAGCAAGGCATGCTTACCGCACTGATCATAACACAATCTTTTACAGTCATATGAAATCTGCTGTAAGGAGATCTTGGTTTTACATTATTATTACAGGCAATTTTAGATGGAGAGGAGGCTGTTAGACATTGGCTGGATTTTGGAAATATATCACATACAAAGGTACATCCATAACTACAGATCACAGAATTTGTAGTCAGTATAAGGATCAGCAGAATTGCAAAAATGAAATCAATTGCTGTTTTCATTTTTCTATGTTTTCATTTTTCTTTCCATTCCAATGCACTGACTTTATTTTCTCTTTCATCTATTTCCATGCTTTTTTCAGGCTTTTAATCTTCTGAAGTCTGTAACCGATTGCTTGGACTGGCATCCAGTCACCACGATGATGAATAACAGCTGATATAAAGAACCTGATTGCATCAAACCAATCAACTTGTAAGTGCATCTCTCTGTATAGGTATACTGCAGTCTGTCTTCTCAATGCAGAGTGCTATGCTATAGGGTTTCTTTTGTCAGATAATCTATTGTTTTTCTTCAAATAATGTGAATAATTTTAATCATATAATTGTAGGAATGAAGATAAAAAGCCAGTTAAGAGCAGCCTTATGTCATGGCTGGTAAAAAGTCCAAAGAAAGACAGTATTAAAACAGAATCAAACGGTGCTCAAGCTCACAAGCATTCAGCATCCTCAGAGCATGAAGATCCTTCACCAGCAAAGAAAATAAAGACTGAATAGACAAAACCATGATAACTGTTTGATTACAGTTGGTTCAATTCCTTTGGAAGGTCAGTTTATCTTCTTATGTATTTAAAGTGGTTATAACCACTAAAAGTTCCAACTGTTGTGTTAAAGTTTTCAGGTTCAAGAGAAAATAATTTAAAATTGTTAACATCTCCAGGTTTTATTATTATAGTTTTATATATTATATTTATGGGAAAAAAGTTTTGTAACAGAATAAATAAATACATAACTTATAAAGCCAAAAGGCACTACAGGTAATGATTATTATGAAGTAAATGTAATTAATCTGAGAACCACCCCAGCCCTTGCTGATGTGGAGCATGGATACTCAATTCTGGAACTATGTATCAGTACGCCATAGTATGTTACATGTTAAAGATAAATTGGAGATTTGAGTTGATAACACATTTATACCAAACATATTACAAATACCATCTTAAATATTTTGTAATAAAATATTTAGAAATCTAATAAACAAAAACCCTGTTTTTCAGTGTCACTCCCTTTATTAAAAATACATACGCTTGAATTAGCAAATTGATTACCAGCACAATGTTATTTTGTTGATCACACCAATTATACATAGTCACTTTTATCTCATTCAGTTTAAAGCAAAATATAAGAAGTATTGTTGGCATTAAGTTTGTGAGGTGATTAACTTTTTGCAGGTTCATATATACCATGGCCGAATGCTCCCTTGCGTGAGGTGCTGTCTGTTGCATGATGCTTGAAAGCACTGGTTTTTGCCTTGTCTGTCCTAAAGCTTTCGATTTGGGATGGAATCTGAAAACATTACGTAGAGTCATTTATAATAATTTGTTTATTTGGCATGGAATCATTTTTTATGTTAATATCCTTCTGGTGTGTGTCTGTTCATAGAGGAAGTCAAATCAAAGATTGTTATCCCTGATGAGCCTTGTCAGTTATTGATTTTATTTGTAATGTATTACCTTCTGGAATTTCGACAACTGCCAAAGTGGTGGAGGATCGACTGGGGGCTGGAATTTTCTCAGGAGTGATGCTCGCGTTTCATAGATGTTCTTATCCACATGTCGCTAAACAAACGAACAAACATGACATTTATTATAAATATTGTATACCTCTTGTTAACTGAGCGCGAGGGCAAATACCATAAGTTATGGACAGAACATTTTCCCACTGCCTTAGGGCCCAAGCACATAGCGTGTGGGGCATAAAAAAGTGGAAGAAAAAAAAACGAGGTTCTATAACTTACATACAGAGCAAGCAAGCAGAGTTAATAAGATTACATGGCAAGGTGAACACAAAAGTAAAGCCTTTGGTGTTCTGTACTGTAAGTTATGGGCCACATATTGACAAATATATAAGTTGAATTATTGAATTACATAATACAACATGAATTCTTGCAAAATTAATTGTTTTTTTTTCACTTAATCTCATGTAAATGTACCTGTTAACCAGTTTGTAATTATACCTTCTGAATTTGCCTTGCTCTCATAGCTTCCTCTGCTTTGTGTCTTTCTTCTAACCATCTGTCTTGATATTTGTGACCAAGTAAATCATACACTGGGGTTGACGGCCTACCACCAAAAAATACAATTAGCGAAATCCAGCCAGTAAATTGTCTACAAATTTAATATTTTCAAATGCTATTCATTTCATTTTAGCAGCACATGGAACTTACTTTGTTGGAACTCCAAACACCATCGTTGGTGGTAATCGCTTCAGTTTCTGTATCGTCTTTTCAATACCTGATTCTGCTCTTCTAACATCATGTGTTGCTCTGTATTGAAAGTGTTCTTGTGCTGTTGTTAGACCAACCTGTACAGCTGATTTATTCAGTGCCTGGAAGTCTCGAGGAGCTTTTTTCTCTTTGTTTTGAAAAATGGTTTGCACTGGAGCTGTTTTCCACACAAGAGCTTCAGAACAGTGACAAAATGATATATTTTTTAAGCTATTGATATACAATTTGAAACAGAGACTGGTCATTGATTAGAGGGAAGGATAACTGGTGCATCAAGTGCCAGTACAGAGAACGCCATATGAGTTATTGCACCCAGCTAGACCTAGTGTTAACTGTAACTAATCCAGAGTCCTATAGCTAGTAGATACCAATAAAATTTTTGAGGTAATGAACATAAACTTTACTTATATACTGAAAAAAAATGAAGTGAAAATGTTGCATTACCATCTGCAGCACCACTTGTCTTTCCATCATTTGGTTTTCCATACGTAAAGCCGTCAGGTGGTAAGGTGAAGCATCTTCTGAGGGGACGACCAAGCTCAACCTATCAAATAGCAAGGAAACAATTATAAAAATGGCTGTAAAAAAGGATGCAAAAAGATGAAAAATTTATGCCATACCTTTTGTAAAAGTGGGTTATTAATCAATGATTCTCTTTGCACTCCAAGGGCAATGTTGCTCATTTTTTAATGTTTTTCTTCTTCTACATACACAGTCTGTAGAGAATTATAAAAATAAGGATAATCATGAAAATGATATCTGCTACCCTATGGATTCTAAAAGGGCTTGACGACCTAAAATCAATTTTAATTCAAGTTTTTAATGCATTTTATTATCCAACGCAGCAGGTGAAAGTAAATAATGTGTGAACTTTGTTGATTTTTCGATATTGAACTCAGAAATATGTACTATAAAGACTGACAAAGTTTACTTTATACGATCATTATCAGTTGCGTTTAGACACAAAACACCCTTTTATAATATTTCATTTCTCGAATAACAAAAAGAAAGAATTATTTGAGCGGGTATAATTGCATTGTTCTTTTGAGATTTTATTTCCCACTGTCGGTAAAGGCGTGAAAGAATACAAACGCCCCTGGATACGTTTTAAGTGTGTACATTCTCAAAGTAAATAAACCTGAGGTTTCTCGAAAACTGAAATATCTAGTTCTTGGTTCTACAAACCACGAAACATTAATTCTAAGGAAGGCAAAAAATATTCGTTGAAGCTATTTATGGACAATAAAGGTCATGTCGTGTTTTGATTGTAAACAATCGCGACATGGCGTGAATCCCTTTAAAGTATATATTTTTATTCGTTAGCCACAGTGATTGGAAATAATTTTTTAACAGTTTTGGAACCAGGAATTTAAAATTCTTGCCACGAAAAATTCTTATATCGTTTCCTTAGCCTTCGTGACTATATCTGTTTTATTTACGATCAGCTGATTGACCGAGTTGCTATTTGATACCTTGATTGGAAAGCATGATCATAAGAACTAACTTCAGCTGTTTCACGAGTTTTAAGGTTTTCAAGGAACTAAATAATAAAGAATAAATCTATTTGCTGCAAATTAAAACCGATCGTATCACTTTTGTAACTTGAAATTCTATACATCCTCAGACAATTACAAGTCGCGCTCACAAACAAACATGCCGCGTTACCTGGCAAACGGTGAAATTTCTGTTCATAATCTTAAAAAGTATATTTTTAAAACAGTATACTACAAAGCACACATACCTTCGAGTTGTTCTCGAAAGCTTTTTCAGAGATCGGACCCAAAATCGTTGAATTTTTGAGCCAAAAACCAACTAATTGGAATTTTTCAGTGTTACACTTTGTAAGCAATAACCGTTGCTATGGAAATAAAATCCCACACCGCTGTTTTTAAGAACAGCTGGCTCTTTTTATATAAGCCAGCTGTTGATTGGTAGAAATAAGCTATTATTCTTGTTATCCAATGACAATTTTTATAAGATTATGTTTTGATTTGAGAAACAGCTGAGTGTGGATACGACGGGCTCGTATTGTTTATCGTAGCAACTAAAATTTCGTAAGGAAAAAATGGATGCCACTAAAAAACCTTTATTAATTCCCCCAGAATTTGCAAACTATGCTCAGAAACATGGAGTCTTTCAAATTTATGAAGTAAGTAAACCTGCTGTGGAAGAACTTTTGCTTTTGAATGGCCTTAAAGTTGTTAAATTTTGTATCTTTTGACGATGCCGGTTGTCATTTTGAAGCCAAGGTCTTACTACAACGGCGCGAAAATGGTTTTTAAACATAATTTTGTTGGCATTTTGTACGTGTATGGAATATTTATAAACGCTTAAGACAACCATTGAGTAACAGGGATCCCAATCTAAGAAATTGTAGACTTTCTCTGAAGTCTAAAAAAGACAGTCAATGGAGTGAAATATATTGATAATTTATCATAATGGTCTGCCTTGATGGGATAAATCCGTACAGAGGGTAGATTTAGTTATCAATGTGAATGGCATTCTGTCAAACGTTTAATTCCATGACTTTGATCATATCTAGTTTCTGATTGGTTGCGACTGTTTGCTAACACATGAAGAGTGTTGATCTCCACACCATTATAAACAGTAGCAAGACAGTGACAGATTTAGGGGAAGGTGTTGGGAGTGTACACCTCTCCAAGAACAGGAAAGTGCCCTTCCAAACTCCTATTATGTGACCCTTTCATGTGCAAATACTACCTGGTCCCCCCTCCCTTAGAAAAAAAGAACTTTCCTGTCCTTATGGGCTTTACACACCTCTAACAACCTCCCCCTAAATCCTCTACTGTCTTGTGACTCTAGTTTATTGAGTCTGTGAATGCATTTAGGTATAGTCAGTGAAGTTTGTTTTGAATACCTACAGAGACTATTGTCAAGGCTTGTGATAGAACAACCTGCCGACCCATTGACATTTATGATAGATTTGTTACAAAAAGAAGAAAATGGTAAGTTTAACAAAGATTTATTAAAGAAAATGATACATTTATTGTTGACAAACATAGCAAAAGTTAGTATCCTATACTTACAGAGCAGGTAGTTATGAAGGCATCGTTGCTAGTCATTCACCTTAAAATCTTACCTTGTGTTTGTCTGGCAGTCCCTGAAATTATTGTACATGGGCCACCAGCAGCCGGAAAGAAAACAATGGTAAGCTAGAGATACATTCAAATGTTTAATTACATGTTAAGACCAGGAATGAGATTGCAAATGTTTCCGGCAATCTTGTACTTTGTCTCAAAGATAAAACTGTTGTTCTTATTTTTTTAAGGCTACAATGGCCAGTAGGCACTTTGGATGTGTTCACATCACCATTGAGAGCTTGGTTGAGGAGTCTGATTCCAAGTCGGCATCTAAGGTAATGATACAGCTAAAATAGAGCGGATTTCATGTGACTGAAAAGCTCACTGCATGGTCGATGCCTTAAACATGCCTTGCTACAACTGTGATGTTTTCTAGAATTGACATGCCCCTTGCCATGCCTTGACCCTGTCACAACCGTGTTTGTACCACAAAGCTTTTCACAGTCATATGAAATCTGCTTAAGGATACACCAAATTGAAAAAACGTTGTCGGGTTCAAAAGGTTAAATCGTCAAAGGTAAGACCGAAAGGGGCTATGGGTAAGCACTTTATAAGCCCCATATTATATGCATAGAATATTGTTTATTGTTGCAACTCTTGAACTTTGCTTGGAATTCTCGAAGAAAGCAATATTCGAGAATTATAGCAATGCTCAATGCATATTATGGACCTTACGAACTATTTACCCAGAATCCTCCTCGGTTTTACCTTCAATGATTTAACCTTTTGAACCCGACGTTTTTTCAATTTGGTGTATACAGGGAAGGATGCTTTGTCTAAAATGTATTTCTGCAATACATGTATATTGAAATAAAAATAATAAAATAATGTGTTTAGTGTCCTTATTAAGTCTTTTTGGTTCACCAGGCTAATGAATACATGAAAGCAAAAGAGGTAAATTTTTATTTCTGGTTTTGTTTGTTAAAACATTTTCAGTGGTAATATTATTGAATTGATTTATTTTCAGGAAGTACCCACTCATATCTGGATCAATTTGCTGAAGGAAAGACTGGAAAGAAAAGACTGTATATCAAGGGTCAGTCATTGTAATTGTCTTTTTCTGATTCAATATAATTAATAATGATTTGCTAAAAGACCAAACAATTGTTTAGGGATGGCTTCTTGAAGGGTTTCCAAAGACAAGAGAGCAGGTACGTATAATAATGATAAAAAATTTTAATGAATTTATTTAATTATTTAACAATTATAATAGATGAATTATAAAACAAAGAAGACTTGGAATTACCATGATAATTACAGTAATGTGCATGAAACCCTTGCTAAATTATTAATCTTTTTTTTCAGGCACTGGCTCTGCAAGTTGAAGGAATTATTCCTAAACACTTTGGTGGGTAAAACATTGTCTTCCTGTAAAGTGTGCAATTCAAATTCATCTCCGAGAAGCTACTTGTAGTATATGATCATCTGTCTGTCATTTTCATTTTGCTTCCACAAGTACAAGTGGGATAGACAGCATCAATCGAAAGCTGCTTTTTTATTGCTCCCTTAGTACAGCACCGCTTTTGTTAGGTTTGGTTTAGTTCTATTGTTTGGAATATTTCTATTGTTTTTCAAACCTATCACGAAACTTGTTCTGATCGGTGCAGGCTGGCCCGTACAAGTAACCAAGGCAAATTTTATTTATTACTTTTAATTAACAATTATAATCATTTAAGTATATAATTTGTTTTTAGTACTGCTCGAGTGTCCTGATACTGTCTTGATTGAGAGAGTGATGGGAAAAAGGATAGATCCAGAAACCAATGGTAATGTCCTGTCTAAAACCTGTCTAAAATATAAGCCATCCCAATAACACCATCCTAATAACTCCCTTCCATTGGGTGGGGCTGGTGTATTACATTGTGGACACTCTTAGAAATCTCAATCTAGTTCAGGGGCACATCCAGGGAATCTCCCACAAGTGGCACAATTCCTTTTCCATTAGGTATTGCCTAAGTTTATAGTTCAGTATATAATTGTGAAAAGTTGAGGCGTGTGGCATCATCATTCCATGGAATGAGCATGATCTGCGGAGGACATTACGGCATAGGAGTTAGTTAGTTCACTGTGCATCTAATGAAGACGCATTGACACAGCACCATACATCCTGCCATCAGATTTTCACAGTCATACAAAAACCGCTTTTGACAACAGTATGCATATTTCTTTTATTAGTTCCTACATTCCTTCCTTCTAAAATTCAATTTCAAACAAGACAATTTTTGTCTTAATTCCAGATGTTTATCACACAACCTTTGACCCTCCAAGTGACCCTGACATTCTTAGACGCCTAGTTTCTGATTCCAAGTCTTCTGAAAAAGTGATGATGCAAAGGCTAATGGAATACCACAGGTTGGTTTTACTCTCTTATAAATATTTCTCAGCTAGTCAAACGAGAAATGTTTGTACACTTAGTCTTAGTCTGTTTGCTTTTAATTGGCATATTGTTTGATAATGTTAATTATGTTCTTGTTGCTATTGTAGGCATATTGACGGCATCCTGAGTTGCTCTAAAAACATCTACAAAGCTGTGAATGCAGATCAGCCCAAAGCAGATGTATTTTCACAAGGTAAAATGATCAAGGATATTGCAAGTTTGTTTGATGAAAAAGACGACAGCAATTGATATTATGAAATATTCAAAAGGCAACTTTAACCTTATCACCTGATATTGTGAGCGACAAGTTAAGTAAATTTTTAATGTAACAACTTAACGGCACACATTGTTCTATTTTTGATATTAAATTGGAATTTGTTTCAGTGCTTGCTTACCTCAAGACCAACTACCGCTCCAATGCTCCACATACTCCACGTGTGATACTCCTCGGCCCCACAGGATGTGGCAAGAGCGTACAAGCAGAACTGCTTGCAAGCAAGTATGACCTCATCAATGGTAGGTCAAATGATACCTTGTAACCCAAGTTAAAAATAATTTCCAGCAACACGACATGCTGGGACTGTGATCCTAATTTGAATCCATTTTTTTTTCTCAGTCTCTTGCACAGAGTTGATCAAACAGTGTCTTGTTGATGACTCCAAGATGGGGGACATTATAAAGCCATATGTGGAAAGGAAAATGCTAGGTAAAAGATTCCTACCAATGCCTAGTAACTACTTTAGAATTTGAGGGACCATTCATTTTTACCTGAAGGTGAATTTGGGGACAGTGCTTGACATTAACTTTTTTAATCATTGGCCCTTGGGCTGGTGAAGCTGAGAAATTACTAAAACCAAGAGGTAACCCATTGGCTGGTGGTTCTCAAGTTTTACTAGCCCAAAGACAATTTTTACTAGTCACTAACTAGTGGACTACTGCTAAGGTCAAGCACTGCGGCGAGTTGGATTTTAGGGATTCCTGAAAACAATTCAGTTACAGTTCTTAAACCCAAGAGTCAGTTGTAGTGCTTACCTGAATGATTGCAGCTTTACCTTTCTTAATGTAACACAGTTCCAGATGATGTGATTATACAACTACTCCAGAAACAATTGAGCAAGCTTGATGCTGTGACTAAGGGCTGGGTACTTCATGGGTTTCCCAAGACAAGAGAACAGGCTGAAGCACTGACAAGGGCCGGATTTGAACCAAACAGGTGTGTTTTACAGTACCCACAGTAGCTTGTTTTACATAGTCCATTAGTGGTTTATTCAATCTGTGTGTATTTTATTCTTTATGATGACTGATGATTCTGGTGACAGATCGCAGTGATGTTTGATGAAGATGGTGATGGTTATGCCGATGATGGTGATGAGTCAATGGTGTGATGATGCTGATGATTAGTGATAGTGGTGATGATGGTGATCCATGGTGATGATGATGGTGGTGGTGGTGGTGGTGATGATGATGATGATAATGGCAGTAATAATGGTATGGCAAGGGTGTTACTTTTGGTGACATCATTGATCATAAGGATGCCATCTTGCTTTTCAGGGTGATTTTTATGGATGTACCTAATGATACAATACTTGAAAGAGTAACATTACGAACTATGGATCCAATCACCGGCGAAAGGTCTGTTAACTCAGAATATATTGACACAAGATCATATTAAGTAAAAATCATTTCTATATTCTGTATGGTCTCAAAATATCAAAGGTCTTTATAAATTATCATTCTGCCTTTTTTTTGTAGATACCACTTGATTTATAACCCACCAAGATCAGATGAAGTCAGAAAGCGGCTACACAGAGTATGTAATGTTATCACTATTTTCCTACCAAATGCTTTCAATTATATTTAAATTCTCCACATTTAGAGGATGAAGATCAATAAGATCTGTTTTTTAATTCCACCATAACGTAACCTTGTTCAGATCACAGTTAACGTTTTATACATTTTATCTTCAGCGTGAAAAAGATGAAGAGGACTCAGTCAATGCAAGAATTGCCCAATACCAGGCCTACATAGATGAGATATCCGAGTTCTATGAAGATATTGGCCAGCATATCAATGCCGACCAGGATATACACACTGTCTTGGAGTGTATAGAGAGTATCATAGTCAACCCTTTGCCGAAAAAAGATGAAACATGAAAAACAAAAGACCTTTCAAAGTGTTAGACCTTCTGTACTTTGGCTAACTGATTTTGCATTTCCGTCCTTTCACAAAAAAAAGATTTTGACAGCTAAGAAACGTTTGATGTCTCTGGTACCCAGGGGATCACATTCTTTAAGGAGAGTTATTTTTGAAAGTTAGCATTTTGAAATCAAGAGAGGACCTGTGACTAGACTGCACACAAGGGAAAGGCAATTAAGGTTACATTGGATTTTAATATTGTAAATATCGTACTGTTTATACAATGTTGGGTGTACAATAAAATTAATATTGTTACAAGTATCTTAGTTTTTATGAGTTTCTGGTTTGTTTCTTTCTTCACATGTTGTGTTGGGATCCCTGTGGTATTACCACAGGTAATCCAATCTAGCTTAAATAAAATCATCATTATAAACTACAAGTTCTCTCCTTTCTGGGTACTTTGATTGGCTTGACCCACCTCTTCCATCTGTTATTAATAAAAATTAAAGATATCATGTATTCCCCATCTCTCTGCCTTGAAAGGATCATCACCTTATCGTGGTGACCAGACAGAGTGATCTCCTCGTTCTCCAGGTTTGGGTTTTAGGCATAGGGCTAACGACCTTGCTCCATAAATATTTGTAGCATTACAGTTCAAACTGGAAGCATGATGATTCGCCATCTCTATCATGAAACAAGGGGTTCTTAGGAAATACCCTCTTCAGCCCCCCCCCCCCCCCCCCCCCCCGCCCCCGCCCTCTCCCCCCTCCCCCTACCCCCCCTTCTCCTTCCCTGCGG
>JAAAQI020173668.1:0-23371 GCA_011800005.2 Stichodactyla mertensii
AAATATCAAAAACCCTCGGCTACGCCTCGGGTTTTTATATTTGATAAAACACTGCTGCTCGTTTTTTAAATACTACTAAACGTTTTGTTCGTAGATTTAAATAGACTACCCGAAAAGCACTAACAAACTGGCTATCCTATAATTTCTAACATACGTAATCTTTTTGATGTTGGAAGGTTTGCAAATCGGTTGTAAGTGTATATACAACTATTTCAAAAAAGGCTGTCTGTCGGCGATCTGAAATATGAAATCTGAGACCGAGAGGAATTGAGAACACGAGCTGTGAATTCGTTTACAAATTAAGTTCTATCTTTTAGTAGTTTGCAATCAGTAAATAGCTAAATACGACATCACCTTTGAGCGATGACCTGCGCTGCCGAATTGTCTGACTCAGAATTTCAGATTTCAGATCGCCGACCGACAGCCTTTTTTGAAATAGGTGTATACACCTATTTCAAAAAAGGTTGTCACAGCCAAAGGAGAAAGGCGATAGGTGATAGCCGGTCAACTAAAAACAAATAATCAAGGTCTTTAAGTGGTTTCGGGGCTATAAACAACACTGAATATCTCAACACTAACCTCTGTGTTCTTGACGAGAATAAAAAACAGAAAAACAAGTGATTCCAGCTCTTCGATCTTGAAATGACAGTATCGTCTATCACCTTTGGCGATGACAACCTTTTTTGAAATAGGTATACAACTATTAACAACAACAACATCAACAACTTTATTTGTACATTATTACAAGATGCTTACAATATAATTCAAGAGTTAAAAAAAAGAGTATGTAATAAGTCAGGTAAATAAGGTTCGGTCAGGGTCGTGACGAGGGATGTGGGATCAGGGATCACATGCTTGGGATCGGGGATCATAGAGTCCGTATCAGGGATCACAGAAGAGGATCGGGATCTTATAAATAAATTCAGATGTGTACGGGATCAGAATATTTTTATGGGATCAAGGATCAAAATACGTGAGATTTTGGGATCAGGGATCAAAATTTTGCGTTAAAATGCGGGATCAATCAGCAGAAAACATCCCTCACGACCCTGTTAGGTCATTCCAAAACTAGCCTAGGCATTGGTAAGCAGAACAACACCGAGACATTCAGTGCTTCTGGCAGCGAAAAGTAGCTATTTTAGTACTTTTAGTTATTGTCAAACCATTTGTCCATAAGCAGGTTTTATTATGATCTAGTGATCTCTTATCGCCTGTCTTCCTTGGTGACGATGTTTTCGAAATAGTTGCCATACGCCGGTACGAGAAATCGCCTCTGAAAGTCCCAAGCGCGCACAGTCATCTATGTTTACCCTTGAATGCTTGTTTTTGGTGTTTAATATAAACGAGAGAATCATCAGACATACACGAAGCAAAAATACCGCACGCGCTACGGGCGGGCTTCAGTCGGAAAAAAAAAACCTCGACCCAGACACATGTTGTTTTGTTCTTGTATAAACAGCCAAAAAACTAGTACGCGAAATGCGAAAGTAAAACCACGGCGAAAATCGAGTTTCAACTGATTGTAGTCCTAAAATCGCTGTTGGTCGACGGGGCAGATAGTGGTTGATTAATCGTGCGGTGGGTTGTCTTCATGCCCGTCTTACGTTTACACTTTGTTTATTCTTGCGATAAGTTTGAATAAACCTAATTAAGCAAGTTTACAATCGCACGGGGTTTGCATTAATATGATTAACTCACTAGGTGAACTAGTTGTCCCCTTGGGGTGATAAATAAAGCGAGTCTAAACTCGCACACAAAAAGACCAAATCGTAATCCTGTAATCAACTCTGCCTCTAATAAGAATACGATTTATTATCGAATATTCGTTACTGCAAAACCCCAAACAATCACCCTAAACTAAATTGGCTCATTTCAAAAATAAAAATTTAAAATTTAAATATCGAGTTCCGCCCGCTGTGAGCGGAGAGTGATTTTCAACTTTGATTCAAACTCCAAGCTGGTCGTGATTATTTCTTCGGAATGGACACAATGGGCAAAAGCTTTTCATCGTCCTTAATCGGGTATTTGACTAACACAACAGTTCGATTTTCTTACGATGATTGTGTGATAATAGCCCAGGACTTAATTTAAAACTGCATATTGGGGATAAATATTCGGCCCTTTTAGGACTTTCACAAAGGGTCGATCAAGCCCCTCCTGACGTCTCTTTTGTTATCTACTAAGAAGTAATCGTTCGAAAACAAGTGTACTAAGCTCCTGGACAAAAGAACACTAGTTTAAGACTTTTATATAAAGGATGAAACGTTTATAGCGTTTTAAACAGGAAATAACTCAGGCGGATTGACGGCGAAATAAAATCAATTCTTAGACGACCTGCCGTCATTTTGTTGTAAGCGGGGGGTTTGTCGAACTCGGTGGGGTTCCACTCAAATGAAATACTAACATTGCTTATATAATCACTCTGCCGTTGATACGAAAACAATAGCAGTGGTTATTGGAATTTTAGATAAATAGATAACAACTAGCTTGCAAGAAAAGGCTTATTCAATCTTAAAAGAATTGATGGTTATTATAGGTGATTTTAATCTAGGACAACCTGGTTCGCCATCTCAGTTGAGTGCTGACAATCCTATTTCCAACGTACAAAGATTCCCGTTAAAAATTCATGACAGTGAATGAATTTGTTAAGTGAAGCAAACCAGCAAGACAAAACTGAACGACCTGCTCTCCCAAAAGAAACACTCTCTCACAACACCAGCCTTCTTGATGGTTATTACAATTGAAGAACGAGACGTTCAGATACACTTCGGTCGACTTTTCAACGCATTGTAAGCGCTCAAAAACTGGCCAAGGAAGACTTACAGCGTCGCAAATACAGCGTCGCAAAGAAAACGAATAATCTGACTCCACACTAGAATGAAATGGCTTAGCTGTTCGAGTACATTCTACTGGTTAAAAAAAAACATTGTTTGCGCTTTTGAGGATTCACAGCACGACCCAGTAGGTCTGGGAGTGATTTGTTTATTTCCGTAGAGAAGTAGGCCAACTTGCCAGCTGGGGTCGAGTTATTGGACAAAACAAATAGATATTTCTAAACGAAAACAAAGCCCAACCTCGTCATAATCGGATGATTGTTCGAAATGGAGCTGTGGTGTTAATAAACGTTTCTGAATAGGAAACAATGCTTGTTGTTCTTGGCTGGGCTTTCGAAGAGCACCACCGACAAATCCTGAAGTAGCGCTCTCAGTCAAGCTGCAATCATAAAGTACCACCAGTGTTATTGAAGTGGACACAAGTACCCTGCTCGTATACCCAACCTGTATTTACAAAGACAGCCAACCAACGGATACCTGAGTCATTTAGTACACAAGAGCTCTTGGTCGTCTGTTAAACACATAAGATTACAACAAGGCTACACTAGCTATCTAGTTCTCGTTTTGCCACCTATCAGGCTCTGTTCTAGCTCATCAAAGTTGACAGCAAAGAATTTTGGATGAACATTAATCAGTACGAGGTAAATAAGGTTATTAGCTGGGTGAAGGTTTATATTTCTGGGGGTCTTTGAGCACTAAACGACTCATTAAACTGCTGGTTCGTAGTTATTTACACCTGTGGTCCAGTAGTTAATTGTTGTCGACACACATGGTTTTGAGCGAGTTAGTGCTCTCAGTTCAAATCACGAGGGTAACACTGTATCTTCGTTTCTGACACAGGAGACAGACTAAGGAAATAATCTCGATCTGGGAGCCGGTCGAAAGCACTGACTGCCACCCCAAACCACTAGTTATAAACACCAACAGTTTGCTCAACTAACTCAAGTGCTCATTTCAAATGAACGATCCTTCAACAAGTACTGCACCTCGGAAAGAAGGTATGTCATACTTTGGTGTATTTAAGGACGATCAAGAATCGTCTGACCTCATGTTGAGTAACCCCAGACATCGTGGACATCGATCTCAAGACGTTAGCCCCTCTGAGAGGCAATCAAGTCAAGAGGCTCGCCAAGAAGGAAGAAAAGACCATGGTGAGCGCAAAGAGGAATATCAACCCGAAGCGGGATGCGACAACAAGAAATCGTCCAGAAACCAGCGCAAGTCGCGTCGACGTCCTCCCTACTCGTACATAGCTCTCATAGCAATGGCAATTCAAAATTCCCCAGAAAAACGCTTAACCCTGGATGGCATTTGCAAGTTTATTCGCGACCGGTTCCCGTTTTACCGCGAGTCTTATCCATCTTGGAAGATATGCATTCGGAATAACCTGTCGCTCAATGACTGCTTCATCAAAACCGGAATCAAGTCGGACGAACCTCTAAAGGGAAACTACTGGACACTGGACCCTGATAGCTACAGCATGTTCGAGAATGGCAGCTTTCTGAGGAGAAAAACTCGGTTCAAACGACAAGAACGAAGCGCTTCCGATTCTAAAGCAATACCAAGTGAAAGTGGATGCACTTACACCTCGCCCCTTGATTTTCATTCGATGTACCTAGGGAGTTCTCTTCTTCCTCCGTCGTACTCCTTCAGCCCGATGGAAGCGCCAAAGATCCCTTCACTTCCATATATCCCACTGCATTACATGCATTCTCCGCAGTTACCACCGTTGCTGCCCCCGTACTACCAACACATGAACTGTCAACAGTGCTCGCTGTGTGAGAGCTCTAAACACCTTAACCCGTACGTGAGAATTTAGACCACCACAGACCCGGCAGAAGACTCCATAAAGTATTTAGAACTTATATTGATAGCAACATAAATGACTGAATCTTCAGCGTTATCTGAAAGGAAAGGAGCTAGTTTTTAGAACTGTGTGAATAACACACTGCATAATCCAGAGAAACTATTCACAAGCGTAAAAAAAATTCAAAAGTTATAGCTCTTAGACTTATTAGCTGAAAAACTTTTACAAACCAGCGAAGCTTATTCGTTGGACAATTCAAATCACTCACCAGGAACGCTTAAGATATCACTGACTGTAAGTGCGGGTAACACAAACTGACTGCAACTTCACTTCACTTTGACCGCTAATAAATAACCAGCAATAAGACAAACGATTACAAGACGAAACTCGAATAGTTGCAAGTCAGTAAAAAAGTTACTTCAACTCGAGACCACAAGCTATATTATATATCTATACATAGTTTACAAAATCACGTTGTGCATATCATAAGTAAACACTGAAGTAAGCCGTTAGAATCTTTCGTTTATTCGTCTCTAGATATTGAAAATAATTATATATAAATATATTCGTGGTACGAAAGGTTCTCGGCGACAGTAGTGACCAGCCAGTATTGCGTGGTAGAGCTAATGCTATATCAGACTTAATAGGATGTCAAAATTTAATCTAGGAACTGTCGTTCTTTTTTATCTATATTACTTAGATAGTTTTTCAATGGAGTGGCAAAGAAGTGGGCAGGACAATACACCGATTAGTTGAGGATGTACACAACGCGTTATACCAGACTTAAATATCTGTACATAGATGAAACAGCCCTTCATTACTGGATGCGTATATTAAAAAAGAACTAGACAAAACCCAATTCTTCCGAGTCCATTGATTCCCTGTTATTAACTAAGAGATAGTAATGAGCCAAGGATGTTTGAGCTGCTAGACTTGTGCTGCTATTGTCAACTTCGGATATAAGCGAGTTTTCGTATACTTTGAATGAGATTTTTTCTTTAGTCGCGGTAGGCAACGGAAAACTTGATTCCGGTCATTTTGTAAGATAGAGACCCCCTCGGATGTATGGAAAATAAACTACCTTTACCAGAAGCTAACGAGAGACACTTGAAAAAGAAAAAGAGATCCCTCTTCGGGGGCATTCATTATAACTAGGAGCCACACTCAAAACCAGGACAAAAGGACAGCCACTGTTGTTGAAATTTCATTAAAAAGATGCAATTTAGAATAAAAAAAGAATGCCTAGGCGATGACAGTAATTTTATAAAACTTCGCTTTTTTGGCTTTCTTTACTGAACTCTACTGAAATTTCTCCCTGGATATGCACGGCTTATTTTATTCTCGTCGAAATGTATTCCCAGCAGTTGGAGTCCACCTAGAACATACTTAAAATGCTAAAACATGAATTGTTTTGCTTTTCTAAGGTTAATATAGCAAGAGATGTGGCCTCGAGGGCACTGGCTTCCCTTGTTGAAATTTTTTCAGTAACTGAATTGTAGAACTATGACTGTTTTATTGTACGAGCGCAGCGAGAGGTAGAATCTCGTGTCGAGTCATTCAAAAGGCAAACACTGAGGAAAGGTTTGTGGAATGGCGACCCCCCTCTGGTGTATTCCTCTGTTATTTTACCAAATTTGTCTTAATATCTTAATGAATTGACATCGAGTCTAACCCGCTGATTTCAAACAAGAAAGACGTTCTGCTCTTAGGCTGGCACTGGTCCACACAGTATTCAAACGTTACAAAGAGTCCTGGTTCACGTGGTATGCTGTACAAATGAGTAATGTCCACGTTGATCAAAGTGTGGAAAGAATGATCGTACTCTTTGCTTAAATTTACAAGATTTGGTTAGCGGACAAACAAACAATTACTCCACTACAACAAAGCTAGTACTCGTTTCTTGACCTCTTTCTTTGATCGCATTTCATGCATCAAAAGTTCTTTTTTTGAACGCGGCATCTTTTGCCGTTACGCTTAAAAAGCTCCTATCAGTTGGAAGTAACTGTTCACTACATATTTGCACTCTTTGAGATTGTTATTAACAAAATAATGTACCTTGGCCTAAACGTTGTTACCTTCATAAACATTGCACCATGAGAATTTCACGATATTTCAAGTATAGCAAATGTATTAGATCTTAGAATTAGATCCTTGATGGTAATGTTACCTATTCTTGGCATCATTCCTTGGCTTAGAAGCTTAAAAGCTCCTTAAAATGAAAATAATCCTTGACTTATTTTCTCAAAGATTCTAAAAAAATCTCTTAAGAAGTGCCTAGATTCAATTGATTCATTTACATACAATGAAAAGTCCAAAAATTTAACAAATTAAAGAGAAAAACCTCAACTTTTTTGCTTTCTAGGCTGTCTTACCCCGTAAAATTAGTATCAGTAAATAAGATAAACAAAATCAGCTTTATTGGTTTCATGTTTTCGCGTCTATTCAGTGTTAGAGCGATATTCACAAGCTACTTCGAGGCACGTTGCCGATTCGATTTCGAAGAAAAAGAGAATAGCTTCCCACATCGAACAAGCGAGATGCGCTCTGACATGCCTTAATTAATTTAGTGATTTGTTTCAACACTGTTTCTGTTCTATTCAACTTCTTGTCCATCCCACTATACAATTACTAACTCTATATTTTTTGTGATCCCTAAATCACTTGATAATAAAGTACACTAAATTCAAAAGCACTCTCCCGCGCCAGTGATTTTCCATTATGTCTTAATTCTGAGATTTCAAGAGCAGCCATTAGCTATATCGGCCTTGCAACTGCTGCTTTCATTGAGTTATTTCTTTGGTAAGCTCTTTGAAATCCCTTTTAGCAACCACCCCTTTAATTATCCATTATCCCAATTTAGAAATGGGCCGAACCTTTCATACTCTGGATTATCATCAATAAACAGTTGTACGCCACGTCAAGCTCGTAGCCTGCTTAACCCATTGTCCTGTATGAAGTAATAGACTAGCTATTTGGGTCCTTCAAATGTCCTAGGATACCTGACTCCTATTAATTTTCGCTTTGGGTTTTGGTACTATGTTTGAAATCCTTCCGTTTGTAAATATAAAACTTTGAGAATCTGGAAATACAAAATTTTGGAAAATCTGTACACGTTTGTAAAAGCCCGATGCCAATAGAAAGACAATGTTCGCTAGAAAATCTAATTGGCTCGGCAGACAAAGGCAGAACGTCCGTAATCTCAAAAGCCGATAACTTATGATTATCTACTCTAAGCTTTGTGTTTTCGTTTCGATTTATTAGTTTAGAAATATCTGATGTTGTTTAGAAGTAAAACAGAAAAAAGATGAAATGTTTCACTACAGAACAAGTTTGAGAAAACAAATATTTGGCAATTAAGTACCGTCCAACTTGAACAAAGAGCACTAGAATATTCAAGCTTGAAAAAATATCTTTTATTTAAAAGAAAAGAGGTAAAAAAATTGTGATTTAATATTAATATGAAAAACTCGAGTTTACGCTCCAGTTAAGCTGTGGTGTTTTTTAAAAGTCTTGATATTTCCAAACTAATTCTACGACACACTTATACAGGTATCCTGGAACTGGGTGGGTAGTTCTTAAGAGCTTTTAGAATGACCACTTAAGAAAGACCTGTACAATACTGACGAATCCACTAGATTACACCTGTCCTTATGTAACCTTGCTTTGACTGACTCAAACAAAAAATACCATTCCTATGAAGCTGACAGGGAAATTATTCCGATACAGAAGTTGTAATACTCCCCTCCAGCGCTGTTGATATTGTAGGGGTTTGATTTGGAATATTTTGGAAGTACAGAGTACGATTTTGTTGCTACCAGATTCATTTTTGAGAGGAATGAATGAATCGACACGACTACACTTGTATGGCATTAGTTAAATTAACCACCTGTAGAGAGAAAGATTCATGTCTTTAACTGCTTTTGAGTCAACTTTTCTCAGACTTTTCAATCAAAGCTTTTTGGATTACAGTAATAAGCGGTTGTTAACTTAAACTTTTATAAAATGCGATAAAAACTCAATACAGACTTGTTTGTTTTGCTTTGCTTTTACAGCTGATTACAAGGTTGACAAAGATTTGATTTTACTACTAAACAAGTTCTTTATTATATTAACTGCTAAAATCATAAATTGGCACAACAACTACATCGAAATTTAAAAAGATTTTAATCCAAATACATTATTATCTTATCACATAATCATAAATCAATGTTGTGACTATTTGTTTTCAATAATTTAATATGGAAGTAACGTTAACAAACAAGCACATCTGTTTTTACTGGTAAGAAACTTGTATCATGCCTTGATAATCCGACTTATTTTACCTTTGACTAAAATAGTTCGAATAGTCAGAAAGAATTCATGCCATCATTATTACTACAGCATTTCTATGAAAACATTTCTTGGTTTAAAATCCAATGCTCTTTTAAACAGAACTTTATAAATATTTTACCAGTGAATTGAAAAAGGGCCGCATTGCCGTTATAAAAAATATATTTTACTAAAGCAACGGCATAAATAAAGTTAACATTTTATCAAAACTTTTTTAAGAAAAGATGTAAAAAAAATCGCAAGATGTGAATGTTTGAAAACCTAAATTAAGAACTACTTATTAACATTGTTATTACTAAACTTGTCTACTTTAATTTCTTTATCTTTTACATGTCCAAACATTGTTTCAGTTCAGTTACACCAACTGGTATTTCTTTGAATAAACAACAAGATTTCATGAAATCTTAGTGAACGCTTGATTAAGTAATGTTTCAAAGCCTCCAAATCAGACTAGACGGGGTTTCCAGCCCTCATTGTCGGCTTTGAAACATTACATCTAGTACTCATCAATTATTCACGAGGTAACCAGCCAACCACAGGGCTGTAATTCGGGTTACATGACGTCACTAGAAACCCGGTCCAGTACTTGGACTGAATTAATTTGTTCAAGTCCAAGGACTTGAACAAAATTAATTCAATCCACCGACTTAATCAAAAAGTACTTCAGCCGATAGTACTCACGGATCGCTGAAGATGATATGGAATTGGAATCTCTGATCAAGAAACCCCAATACCAATCAGAGCCTTTAAGCACTACACCCGCATGCACCGAATATGTTTGGCTCTGATGCGAAGGGTTCTCTATTTTTTGGTCACGATTTTCCGTGTGGGATGGATAAACAGTGATTAATATGACGTTCAAGCATGCGCAAAAAATTTGATTATTACCCGATCTTAAGTTTTTTATTTTAAACCAAAACAACCCGTTCTCGTTTAATAAATAGATCCCTCCCGAATAATTAATGAGTACTAGTTACTGTTTTCAAGGTATGGTTTTAATTTTAGATGAATTTAAGATTTTCTTTGTTTCTACTATTATAAATTATGCTTGTAAAAACTAGCGGGTAATATAATATCTGGTACAAGAAACGTATTTTTTACATTAATCTAGTACATTTATAATGGTGAAGTTTATAATTGTTCAGGACCGACTAGCCTCTCATACATATGAAAACGCTTTTGTGTTTCCACTTGAACACGAGGCTAGTGAGTCCAAAACAATAGCAATTCTAATTGGACGCCATATTGGCATTGGGTGTATAAAGTACAAGAGAAAACATACCACCCGGCCCATAGACCCTCTTTGTTCACAAGGCGGACTTGAGTTTTATTTTCAAAGATACAATGGGCTAGAATTCACAAGGAAGGAATTCGATACGAAGGATGAAGTAGTGTGAACAAGGCTAAAGAGCCAGGAGGAAAATAACGTACGCCCTCCCAAAAATTCCATCCCCCCCCCCCCCGACACACACACACTTTCCCGCTACCACCGATAAGGTTCTCGATAAAACAATTTCAGTCTGTAGTTTTTCAAGATCCCCTTAAGTAAGAAATAAAATTTAAATACCCCCCCCTTCATTTTGTCCCTTTTTTTCAAGACCCCCCAATTTCCTCCAGCCTACCCCCCCCCCAAAGGATAAATAAGGAACAGTTCTATTACTGAAAGAAATTTGACCATTTAGTATATCATAAATTCTCCAAATTATAAGTCTTTAAAATTCTTCTCATTCCTCTCATTGAAAAACCATTTTTCGTATTATAATAAACCTTATCTAGAGTAACAGACCTTTCCCGCGAAACGACAAAACTTGATTCTTTTATTTATCAAGACCAACTTCGACTTGAAACTTCGTGATCATCCAAGCGAATTCGGGAAAGGTCTATTGCATCGACCATTTTCACCAATAGCACATGTATTTTCATATGCAAAATATGCGCTAATTTTTTAGATGTTACTATGATGTTATTCCACACACTGTTGAAGAAAGGGTTCGAGATGGATGTTACTAAAACAAGGAACGGGGAATGGGGAATGAAGGAATGTAGCGGTATCTTTTGAGAACGACGCAATAACACAATAGATTCTATTATTATTCATTCCCCATTCCTCCATTCCCCATTCCTCATTCCCGGAATGTGTTATTGCGTCGTTTTCAAAAGATACCGTTACATTCCTCATTCCCCATTCCTTCATTCCCCATTCTCATTCCTTGTTTTAGTAACATCCGTTCGAGATTCTGCTAACAAATTAGTAGCTATACGAGGGAAATCAATGCCACGTTTTGCGAAATATTTTATCATTAAGATTGAGATGATTGGAGACAAGAGGATAGGAAAGGGGAAAAAAAGAAAACAAAGAAAACAAAACAAAAGAAGGGAAGAAAAATGAGAATGAAAAAAAGAAAAAGAAAAGAAAAGAAAACCTTTGGTTACAATTTCATACTTTGCTTTATTTGTACCGCGGTGTTAACTGCATTCTTAATACACTAAGATGATGGAATAACGAAATCAGTATTACTACTGCCGTAGAGTGCCGCGCTCGATCACAGAATAGACGCACTGAAAAAACAGACTGTAGAGTCTGAGATTCATGATAATTAGCCGGATCAGTAAGCGACCAAGGAAGTACTCAATTGCATGTGACAGGCGTTATGAAAGTTAAGGAAACGAACGGCAGGAATCGGGAATGACGAAGAATAAAAATGAGAAGTGGATAACCCGTGGAGCTGTCAATGAGAATTGATACCAGGAAACGTCGCTATCATTTCTTAGTACTAATTAACCAATAAGAGGATTACGTAACACTGTTAGAGATATACGGCCATAAGGTGCTTTAAAGACAGTTAAGGATGTATTCAACACGAACCCTCAGGGCAAGGAGGTTTTTATATGGTGTAAATAGCTAGGAAACTAAATTAAAATAATTGAATTGGAAATTAAAAGAATAAGACCGGGATTTATTTCACGGCACTCATTTTCTTCGCAGTTTTTGTCACAGAAATTGTAATAATTTTCAAAATATATTCAAAACATTTTCAGGTTTAAGAAATTAGTTATAGACCTTTCTTGAAATCAGTTTTTGAAAGATGGTGAAAGTTTTCCTCATACAGATAAATAGCATACGTACTTCTACGACCGTGAAAGTTAAAATAACATTTCATTCATACTAAAAGCTTCTATTTCTAGTGTTATGTTTGACTTTTCGTGTTTCCAAAGCTGCATTAGCGTATAGCATTCGGACTTCTGGTATTTTTTATCGACTCAATCTAACAATATCAACACGTAACAACTCCGATTTAAGTATATTAAGTTTGAAGATAAAACACGAAAATGTCACAAACAACGTGATAATTATAACAATGATTAAATACGAGCTGGGAGCTGTGAAATAAGCATTTACAGTGTAGGCAGACTAATTTCTTTCACCTGCGTTCGCTAGCTCATAGAAGCAACGAGGACGGAGACGTAAAAATAATAACGGAACCGGGTGTACCAAATGCAGGAGGAAACCATTAATAACTACAAGAGACATTTGGAAAGAAAGGACAATGAAAAGAAGACTATGAGTAAGCATAAATGAAAAATGTTTCAGCACCAAGTGCTTTCGAGGCGAGGTCTTCAGCCAGTTCTACTTAATTATATCTTACTTATTTTTCATGGTGAATTTACTTGTTTCAGGTGAGAGTTTTAAATTAAATTTCCAAATACAAAGATATAAACTATTGCTACCATCTTGATTTTAGTGAGAAATTCGCTGATCTGTTCATTAGGAAGATTTTTTCTAAGGATTCGGAATTCGTTGTTCACTGACAATTACAGGCAAGCCGGAAAGTAAAGTATAACATTAAAACCAAAGTAAGTAATACTAATCATCAAGGTTTAGTAAGCCTACTCTCAGTCAAACAAGCAGCAATATATTATTAACGTTATAGAACAGCTTGATAGTCGTTGAACCAAAATGGCGGGACAATTTCCAAAGCCCGTTACTTCGTAGCTTCAAGTTTGTACCGGGTCCGTTTATCATTCACGGAGCTTATTAAGAGGGCTTTAATTTCATTAAGCGCAATAAAAATTAACTTACACCCACTCACAACTGTTAACGTGTGGGGCCAGGGAAAAAACGCTACTCTTGAATGGCTTCCCACGTCAAGACTTGTGATTGGATGGTGAAATACTTCGCTTTTTTATTGGTTGAGAGCGGAAGCCATTTGATAGTCACGGTTATACAGTACGTTTCGCATTGATACGAAAGATGCTTTTCCCTTACTTTCTTGCTTTTTCCTCTTTTCTGTTTGTAAATTTTTTTCTGAACCTTTTCTCCTTTCTCTACGTTTCTCTGAAAGTCATCTGTGTAACTGCAGTGAAGTTCACCCCTGGCAGCTTGGACCTCGGTAAACACCGAACAGTATTCGCTTCGCCTTCGGCGAATAATCGTCAAGACAATTAGTGATTTACGACGACAAATTTAACTTATTGTCATTGGTTCCATTCATTTATATGTGATTTGATGCCTGAAAGTTTTTGAGGGAAACAAGTGATATTTATTCTTGATAAATCTCCTCAATATTCGAAGCCAATATTGAATTTCAACTATTGTCCCTACAAAGACGAAGAAAAAAATTAGTATCAATTCTGAAATGTTTGACAAAAAAAATTGTATTTGTCTTTGAAACTTACCTTATCATTTCGACGAAAGCCAGCCGTAAATAGATGGGATTACCATAGCGGAACAAATACGCTAATGTCGTAAATGATAAAAATGTTGAATTCATTTTTTATTACGATAAGACAAAAGTTCGAAAACGTTACTTTGTGAACTCCTTCAGACGTTTTTTTATTGCTAACGACAGGACTTCAACTTTCTGTGCGTCTCAAATCATTTGCAACTGAAACGATGCGAAAAATTGACCACTACGAGGAAACGAAAAATAATTTAGATAAAAGTCTTTACTTGATGTTTCTTTTACTTGGATGGATGTGGTGGTGGTGTTTTATTATTATTTGACAACTTCGGGACCATACTTCCAGACTCGATTGCTGAAGCATCGTATGGCTTTACGGTTCAGCTGGAGATTTCGGTCCCAACTCCGCTATCCCAGGTCTATATGATCAGGGAGCTCGGCCAGAAATAGGACTTAAGGTCTTAAGGGAGAGGCCCCTAGACCATGTATGATTAACCCCTTGCTATGATCAGGGATAAACCCCGTAAGGTCCGCTTGTATCTGGTGACAATCCAATCCATGCTAGTGCGCTGATCCATGTGGGATTCGTGTTGAATAAAATTTGTTACCAAAGACAAGACCGAATGATGTTTGCGCATGTACAGAATCACTGAATTTTTTCGTGGTCCATAAAGATATCGTGGTTCCGAAAACTGTACGAATGAATATTTTTGTACAAATGTTCAAAGTTCTGATGCAAAATCAAATCGATGTTTTGACTTCTCTTCTACAAACTTAATTTCGTTACAGAAAAAAAGAAAAAAGAATACTCACATTTTCTTATTATGTTTAATTTTTGTAAGCCCGAAATTTACCCAAACCTTTGCCTTTTTTTCCATCTGTTTCCCTCATGTTTCTTATAAACGCATGTTGGTAACCCTGTATCAAACACAGGGTGACCATAAAAATACTTTTCAGGAACTTCCTTTTTTGACAATAAACTTCATAAAAGTTTAGCGTTTCATCTATGTTTGACAGTTTTATTTTACATATTTCATTACTCTTGAAACTTGAATTTTCTTGCAAGTCCAAGACAGTCCACCCAATTCTAACGCAGGATTAAGCCAAGAACTAAGCCATTCAATGACTCACCAAAGAGTTGCCCAGCAATTTTTCCTGCTATTTCTTGTCGTATTGTGCGAGCTTTTCCTCCAGTAACTTCCTATCAACTCTATGCTTCATTAAGAATTTTCCATCCAGATGAAAAACTGGAATTTCATATTTATATTTCATGTACCATTCCTCTTTACCTTTGTCTGTTATGTAAACTTCTTCAAAATTATACTGAAAATAATACAATTAACAATTATTTTACTCAATCTTGTCGTACATGAGCTCATAGTTAATCGAGGGGACCCCTCGATTAACTATGATGAGCTCATATCCGATGAGGCACACAGTGCCAAGTCGGCTATGAGCCATGTATGACGAGATTGAGTGGAATAATTGTTTTATTATATCCACATCCACTGGATTGTGAGAAATACAGAATTTTAATTATTTTCAAGTTTAAAAAGCGAAATAATGTCAGCAAAATGCTCTGCCATTTTGTTTACTTCTCTACTCACGGGATATGAGCTGATATCCTAGTAGTAGAGGAACCAATCAAAGTGTGCAGTTGCTCTTATCCAGTGGATGTGGATATAATAACAGCAAATATTTGATACAAAATGTTATAGGAATTAATTAATAGCAGGGATGTAGTGAGGCCTAAGCAAAAGGGGAGGGCAATTTTCTCAAGACAAATTTCAAGGTCATTTTCCCACCAAAATATTCTCATTTCCCACCTTAACCAAAGAAACCCACATGTATGAATCAATTTCCTTTATATGTTGAGATAACAGTGAAATATTGTAAATTAGTTAAAAAGTACTTTAAAGTGATAGTACTGACATCATCCTTCACACAAGAAGAAGCTCAAGCCGAAAATTTTAGGGAAGGCGACTGCCCCCCTTGCCCCCCCTCGCTACACCACTGATCAATAGCAAGTGGAAAACTTATTTAACAGCTTTCTCAATGAATACTAGAAAAGTATTAGTAAAAATCATATTGAAATGTAAAATAATATATGGAGAATGATGACGCTCCATGTGGGTTTGGACTAAATTTTCATTATCCCTCTTTTCAAGCATTTAATACTTAATCTGATCCTGACCCAGCATAATCTTATGTGACCCCTCTCTTCCTTTTGTCTATTTTTAGATGACCCATCCTTTTGGAAAGCTGAAAAAATGATGACCCTTCCTCTTTCTCTACACCCCCCCCTGCTAATTCATGACAAATTCCTTAGAGCCTTTTGTTCATATCACCACCACCACAGCCACCATGCCTTTATTATTACTCAGAAAAGGCCTGTGTTCATGGCATCTTTGATCCTTTTGTGAATTAGGCTGAGTATCAAGCTCTTGCTCTTGCTCCCCCTTCCTACTCTCCCCTCCCCTCTTGCGAAGGCCTGATATTCAGGCTCCTTGTGAATGCAATTGCTAACCATTAATTGGGGTTGAGCTTAATTTATATGCAGATTAGGTTCTTTTTAGTTGTAATGTTGTTGTTGTATTCTTAAAGATCTTTGTTCAATAACCCTCTCCCGAGATATGCTTCACTTGTCATGCACAAAGGTTTCTGTACAAGGTTTCATGCTAAATTAAGTTTATTCTTTTTTTCTGGTCATGGATCACTGAGCATTATGCACAAATGCATCACATTGAAACCTTTGTGTGTGACAAGTAATAAGCATATCTTGGAAGTAGGCTATTGATTTGTTATGAATAAACAAACAAATAAACAATGAAATTCCTACCCTGTGCTTGTATTCTTCTAGAATGACTCTAGCATCATCACAGAGTGAACACTGATCCTGTAAAAAATAGAAACGTTAAACAACAGAAAATATGATTCAAGAGAGCAATTTTAATAGTTTTACTCATTGTTAATCTCAACTGTTATGTTCTCATACATAGCTGATGAGCCTACAGTTGGTGCAAACTATAGTTATTCACAGCCAAGAATATTCTTTCTGTTTGATATAGTGAACAATTTATGGGATCTGCTATAAAATATAAAGATATCTTTTCAAACATTATGTTAAAGAAAGAAACTATACACAAGGGAATGATGCTGTTTGAGTTAAAAAGGGAAAGTTACAATTAAGGTTCATTAATATAAATAATATCTACCATATCAAACTAGCATTTTAACTGCTACAAACTTTATAAACCATGTCAATATATTAGTGGCCAATATGAGCATCTTCAGGGAACTTTAATTGAGCAAAAGAAACATCGATAAACAGCCTTAGTAACCAACAAATAATATACTTTGTTACCAAGGGGTTTGATAGATAAAACTATTCCCGTAAAAAGGCAACTCAAAGGGGATTTCTATAATTAACAGGGAAATTCCTGGGAATATGAATGAGAAGTCGTACCTTTGTAAACATGGTCAAAGTCGGCATATTTCCAGTACTGAACGGTCGAAATTCAAAGATATGACCATAATGACGGGCTGTTTCCAGTCTAAACACCTGACGAGGTAAAATACCAGCAGTAAAACGCCTTATGCGTGCGATATTATTCATTTTTTCGCGGGTTTTTCAAGATTCACTTCTTTTCTTCTTTTCTCCCAGGCGTTCCTCTCTTTGCCAAAATTACTGGGACGAAGTCATTAATATTCATATCTCCCCAACCTTTGCTTGTTCTTTCCAGTTTTTTAGGCTTCGAAAATGGCGTCTCTTGTTCGTCTTTCCCGAAATGTTTTCCAGCGATCAGCTCTTGGAGTCCGTTCAACCATGGCTCCGATTGCCGGCACACATATCCAAAGTCGTAAATGTAAGTGACTGAGGTCTTACTTTGGTTGCGATCGTCTTGTACGGGGATTTTTCTCGCACATGGTTTTGTCATTTGTATACAAGTCTTGAATCAAATTAGTTTGTAATAAAGTAATTCTTTGGGTCTAGATTCGGCTCCGAGTAAAATAAAAGTGAAAGGACCCATTGTTGAGTTGGATGGTGACGAGATGACTAGAATTATCTGGCAGATGATCAAGGATAAGGTACGTATCAACACTAGAAATGTGTAAACTAAGCTTAATTAAAGAATAAGTTCAGCTTTCTTGTTAACTAAACATCGAATTAGTGAAGGTGAAAGGTATTAGTTACGCTATTCAACAAGTACGCTATTCAACAAGTACTTAAGAGAGAAGACTTTCAATTATATCATTTTTATGATTCCTTATGTGGGATAAAAGAGAGTGGGTAATTATGTCCATTCCAGGGGTGGATCCGGGGATGGTGAAGGAGGGGGGGGTGGGTAGTCACCCTACTTTTGTAGGAAACCCCCATTATAAATATGTTATTCATCCCTCAAAAATCAATTTAGTCTTGACATTTGATTTTCACATCACTTTTAAGTTGGATTGTGTAGTTCTGGAAATTATCCATAACCCCCACAGAGGATTTTGGAATTTCCGAAGGGTGGAGGGATTGTATTTGGATAAATTTCCAGCTAGGGGGAGGCGTAACGAAAGGCACATTATGTTTTCCATATGGTTTTTTACAAAATAAAAGTTCTCAAATAGCGTAAATTAGGCTCCTCAATTGTACGATTCGTTTCCATACCTGTTGACTGAATTTTCACCATTATTTTCTTAGTAGTTTCCACTTTCTTTCAGCTTTAAAGTCTTCTTTAAAAGATATGTTTTTCGTTCTCTTACTGGTGCTATTTTGGATACGATCTCATTTTACTGCTGACTTAAACTTCTGATAAAATTCTGAAGTGACCGAGCAAATGCTGATTATTTACTGCGGTTTTACGTATTCTGTGAACTCAGACATTCCAACAACTAGTTGTGAAATGTTTTTTTCACTGCCATCAATCAAAACCAATTAGTCGGTACCTTTTATGTTTTTTATTGATGGCAGCGGAAAAACCATTTCACAACTAACCGTTGGAATGTCTGAGTTCACAGAATATGTAAAACCACAGTAAAATAACTTGTTCGGAAATACAGACATTTTTGGAAATACAGACATTGAAAGACTCTGAGCTGACCAACGACAGAATTGAAACAATATAACAGTAGCTGGAAGAAAGGTAGGGGTGTTATGGACAAGAAAAGAACTTCACAGAACAGACTTGAAGGCTGGGTGGTACAAGGGAGAGGTACAACGTTACAATAAAGATGACGACAAACTTTTTATATGGTACAAAAAGAAATAGCAGTGTATAGCCTTAATGCTACCGGTGCTGTAGCTGATGGCATCCTACATGCAGCTTCATAGAAGCAAAAAGCAAGCATACACTTATAGATTTTCTTATTATACATGTTTCTAACTATATTTTGTACTTGTCTTGATTGTCCAGATTGTCTTCTATTGTTCCATCAGTGAGCTATTACCTTTAATAGTTTCATTGTATGCAATTAAACCTAAACGAACATTAATTTGCATTTTCTTTATTTTTTAGGCATTTTCAGTATAATTGGAATATCCTTGGGGTAGGGAGGAGCATGTACTTTAGAAGAGGAAATTCCAGAGGGTAGGGGGGTATATTCAAATAACTCAAATATGGAATTTTCAGGGATAGGGAGAGTGGCCAAAAAAAAATCCTCTGTGGGGGGGTATGGATAATTTCTGGAATTACACATTGTTATATCATTATTTGCATTATCCTCTATTTATTTCAAGCCCCGTTGTTAGTATGCATTGCATGGTGTTTGGGTTTCCTTTGGTTTCTGGCCCAAAGCATGCAGGTCTTGAAAGTCACCCCACTTGCAAATATCCTGAATCCACTCCTGCATTCACTGGGGTTGGTAAATTGGAAGAGAATCTTTTAAAAAAGTTTTCCAGGCCCTGTAAATTTAGATACCCAATTTTTTGTCATAACTGTCATGGTCAAAGTGTATCTATAAAGTTCCAGGCAAGACTGTAGTCTAGACAGTTGTCAAAACTTCTGTGATTCTTCAGACTTCTGTGATTTGTCAATTACATGAAACTAGCCAATATAATTTGATTGACATCTGTCTTAAAGCTACAAATTCCATTGTTTCATTATCAGTTATAAACATGACGAAATGTTGATAATTTTTTAAACATTTTTTCCTTTGCCATGTACGTAGCTCATAATGCCATATCTTGATTTGGACATCAAGTACTTTGATCTTGGCCTTGAGCATCGTGATGCTACTGAGGATAAAGTGACCATCGAAGCTGCAGAAGCTATCAGGAAATACAATGTTGGGATAAAATGTGCAACCATCACTCCTGATGAGGCTAGAGTTCAAGGTATGCTTGTTTTGTTCCGAGTTCTTTTCTTCACACAAGTATCAAATTTTCTTGGGTCTTTGTGCTTGACTGTAAGTTTCGCAAGGGCACAGCTAGGATTTCCCATGGGAGAAGGGGATTCAGTCCCATAATTCTCAATAAATCATCCCCTCTCAGTGCACCAGCCCCTCCTCCTCCTTCTCCCTCCTCTCCCCTCCTCTTCCTCTCCCCTATAGTAAAGTTATTTGAGTGTACAATTAGAGCAAGACCTAGTGAATATCATCAGCAAATATTAACAGGATAGTACAGGTTTATCAACTTCTATTTTTTGTTTACTCATCACTAAAATTAAAAGTGATGCATGTGCTTGTTATTTTCAGAGTTTAAACTAAAGAAGATGTGGAAGAGTCCCAATGGAACTATCCGTAACATTCTTGGAGGAACAGTTTTCCGTGAGCCAATCATATGTAAGACTGTGCCGAGAATTGTTCCTGGGTGGACACAGTCAATTGTGATTGGCCGTCATGCCTTTGGTGACCAGGTCAGTACCATGTATATCTTCAATTCTGTGTCCTGTTCATTGTTAGCTTTCCCAACATTGGTTCTTTGGACCAGTTTTCACAAAATATGGGGCAAATTGTACCACATCTTAGTCACTGTTTATTTTATACCTTAATGTGTTTTATACCATTTTAACTTCAACTTTTATTTTTTATAGTACCGTGCTAGAGATTTTGCAGTTAATGGTCCAGGAACATTTGAAATTTCTTTCACTCCCGAGAGTGGTGGAAAACTGACAACTGAAGTGTTTGAGTTCACTGGAACTGGTGGAGTGATGATGGGAATGTACAACACTGATGAGGTGTGTTCTGTACTTTCTACTTTTATCTTATAAATCAAAGGAATAAAAGTAACAAATTCTCAGTACTTGAAGAGAGCCTTGTGTATTACTGTGGTTTTACATATTCTGCGAACTCGGACATTCCAGTGGCTAGTTGTGAAATGGTTTTTCTGCTGCCATCAATCAAAAACATAAAAGGTACTGACTAATTAGTTTTGATAGACAGCAGCAAAAAAACCATTTCACAACTAGTCCTTGGAATGTCTGAGTTCACAGAATATGTAAAACCACAGTAAAGCAGGTTATATTTTTTGAGATACATTTACTTGTGCCCATGTACTACCTTCAGTATGAGGCTCAATCCTCGGATTTATTATGAATGTATAGTTGCTTGTTGGTTTTGTCCTGTGCAATCAATTTTTCTATGTTCTCTTTTCCTTTCAAACACACAGAAGACAAGCTAATTTCCATCAATTTTAATCATGGTTTATTGAGTTATAGAGCTGTTTCTTGAGTATGGTTATCAAGTACTTGTTAATTACTCTTCCTCCATATCCTTAGTTACCAACCTATGTTGTTGAAATTATATTTAAAGGGTTTTTTTTGACAGGCAATCCGTGACTTTGCGCACAGTTGCTTTCAATATGCCCTCACAAAGCAAAGACCATTATACATGAGCACAAAGAACACAATCTTGAAGAAATATGATGGACGATTCAAGGACATTTTCCAGGAAATCTATAACAGGTAAAAAGAGAAAAAAATTGTGGCTGTCACTAATGTTAAAATAGTTATGGTATTAACTAAAGATGTCATTGTCATTGTCCTGGATTTACCCGTTTCGTGTGTGTTCAATTGTCAACATTGTATTTTGGAGTGTTTTAAATGTATTGTTATGTTCTAGGGAGTACGAGCCTCAATTTAAGGCTCTCAACATTTGGTATGAGCACCGTTTGATTGACGACATGGTTGCTTATGCCTTGAAATCTGAAGGTGGTTTTGTGTGGGCTGCGAAGAACTATGATGGAGATGTGCAGTCAGATACACTTGCTCAAGGTTTGTATACTCCCCAGAGGAAATGAACAATTTACATAGAAACTCCAAGAATGATTGATTTTTGTTTCTCTTCAACAGGTTTTGGTTCACTTGGTCTGATGACTAGTGTGCTGGTTTGTCCTGATGGAAAGACTATTGAATCAGAGGCTGCCCATGGTACTGTTACAAGACATTACAGGGAACATCAAAAGGTGAGTTCTGATTTAAGAGTCAATGGTTTGAACCCAGGAGTGAAAGCTGTGTATTGTGATCATCTGGATGAGTGTAGTCTTGAGAAAGACTGGTGGTGGTGGTGGTGGTGGTGACTGACATTTTGACAACCTGAGCAGAAGTCAGAGTCTAGACTCGGAGTTGAAGTGGAAGTAATCTTCAAAGTCTGACTTTTGCTCAGGTTGTTGAAAACTCTGAAGTTGACTTCCTCTCAGGTTGTGCAAATGTCAGTCACCACTAACAACAGTCTTTCTCAAGATTACACTCACCCAGACAATCACATTTCACAATCATGAGCTCTGATTGGCTACAAACATGATAGGCTGTTTTCTGATTGGCTAAAAGTACTAATAGACACAATTTTGTCATTCATTTGCAGGGAAATATTACAAGTACCAATCCTATAGCTAGTATTTATGCCTGGACTCAAGGTCTGTCCCACAGGGCTAAACTAGATGACAATCCTGAACTCAAAAGGTAGAGTGGAGTATCTTTAGCTTTTCACCATCCAAGCACTAACTTCATAATTTAAACAAATCATGCAAGTTTTTTCTGGTATGTCAAGGAAGTACTTCAACATACCAAATCATGCCATACCTGTCTGATGTCTCATTTTAAATAAATAAATTGGCTTTGATAGTTTTATTTTGGATTAATGAAAGAGCAGTAAGTGATCTTCACAGTGAAATATGTATTGTAAGAGGTTAATGTTATAGAAGTATCTCAGAAAAAATTATGAGCCTTCAATGGGATTTGAACCCATGACCTTTGCAATACTTCTACGATGCTCTACCAAATGAGCTATAATGAAGCCTCATTCACAGCAGGTCAATAGTGAGTTCTACATGTCCCATGATACATAGTGTCTGATAGTGACAGTACAATATATGGAAATTTACTTTTGGTTTGATTTTGAAAGAAATTAAGAAATTTACAATTGTCTAATGTTGGGTTATTCTCCATAAGGTTCTGTGGTGCTCTAGAAAAAGCTTGTGTTGAAACTGTTGATAACGGAGAAATGACTAAAGACTTGGCAGCCTGTATTCATGGACTTCAAAAGTAAGTGAAAACATTTTACAATGCCATGCCAATGCAATTTGATTTCCTTATAAGTCTTAAGGTGGCTGGCTACTATTGAATTGAGTTTGAGCCCACAAGTATGCGCACATAATTTCCACCAAATTACCATGGTAACCATTGGAATTTTACTGAAAAAGATTGAAGAACCATACATGTATTGAACTTCAAGAGAGCAAAAACCTCAAATTTTGCATGGGACCATATACTTTTTATGTGCTTATATGAAAAAGCTCC